>RXID01016240.1:0-24883 GCA_005019695.1 Trichopus zeylanicus subsp. travancoricus | reverse complement strand
GCTTGAGCAGCAACAACAACAACAATTGTAGTAGTGGTTGTAGGAGTAGGAGCAGTAGTAATAGTAGCCGCAGTAGTAGCTGTAGTAGAGTGGTAGTTGTACTACTAGTAGAAGTAGTAATAGTAGTAGTTGTTGTAGTAGTAATAATAATCGCAGTAGTAGTAGTACTAGGAGTTGGAGAAGGAGTAGGAGTAGTAGTCGGTGTAGTATTTGTAGGATTAGTAGTAGTTGCAACAGTAGTAGTAATAATAGCAGTAGCAGTAGTAGTAGTGGCAGTATTAGCAAGTGTAATAGTTGTTGTAGTAGTAGTATTAGTAGTAGTTATTGTTGTAATAGTAGTTGTAGTAGTTGTAGTAGTAATATTGGTGGTGGTAGTAGTAGTAGTACTTGTAGTAGTAGTAGCACTTGTAGTAGTAGTAGTAGAAGGAGTGGTAAAAGTAGTAGTAGTAGAAGTAGTAGTAGCAGTTGTAGTAGTTGTAGTAGTTGTAGGAGTTGTAGGAGTAGTAGCAGCTGTAGTAGTTGTAGTAGTAACCATTGTAGTAGTTGTAGTATTAGTAGTAGTAGTCGTAGTATTAGAAGTAGTAGTGGGAGTTATTGTGTAGTATCGTAGTTGTTGTTGTGATAGTTGTAGAAGAAATTATAGTAGTAGTCGTAGTTATTGTTGTTGTTATAGTAGTAGTTGGAATAGCAGCAGTAGGAATACTACTAGTAGTTGTTGTTCTTGTTGCTATCGTAGAAGAATAAGAAGTAGTCGTAGTAGTAGTGGTAGTAGGAGTAGCAGGAGCAGCTTCAGCAGCAACATGAGCAATACAATTAGTAATAGTAGTCATAGTAGTAGTAGGAGTAGTTGTGGTAGTGGTTGTAGTGGTAGGAGTAGCAGTAGTAAGAGGAGGAGTAGGAGTAGTTGTCAGTGTAATAGTTGTTGTAGCAGTAGTAGTAAGAGTAGGAGTAAGAGTAGGAGTTGTTGTCAGTGTAATAGTTGTTGTAGCAGTAGTAGTGGAAGCAGTAGTAGCAATAGTAGTAGTAGTAGTAGTAGTAGTAGTAATAGTTATTGTTGTTGTTGTTGTTGTTGTTGTTGTTGTTGTTGTAGTAGTAGTAGTAGTAGTAGTAGTAGTAATAGTTGTTGTTGTTGTTGTTGTTGTAGTAGTAGTAGTAGTTGTAGTTGTTTTTGTTGTAGTAGCAGAAGTAGTAGTAGCAGTAGTAGTAGGTGTAAGAGTTCTTGTTGTAGTATTAGTAGTTGGACTAGTAGTAGGAGTAGTAGTAGGAGAAGGAGTAGTAGTTGTCGTAGTAGTAGCAGCAGTAGTAGCAGTAGCAATAGCTACAGTAGTAGGAGTACTAGTGGTAGTTTGAGTAGTAGTAGTAGTATTTGTTGAAGCAGCAGCAGGAGTAGTAGTAGTAGCAAAAGGTGCAGTAGGAGTAGGAGTAACAGTAGTAGTAGTAGTAGCAATTGTAGTTGTAGCAGTACAAGTGTTGCAGCAATAGTAGCAGAAGTAGCGGTAGTAATACTAGTAGTAGTACCAGTAGCCGAAGGAGTAGTAGTAGTAGCAGTAGTAGCAGTTGTAGTAGTATTAGTAGTCGTAGTAATAGGAGGAGTAGCAGTTGTAGTAGCAACAGCAGGAGAAGCAACAACAGGGGAAGGAGTAGTAGTTGTCGTAGTAGAAGTAGTTGACGCAGTATTAGTAGAAATAGTAGTAGTAGTCGAAGTAGTAATAGCATTAGCATAGTAGTAGTTGTTGTAGTGGTAGCAGTAGTGGTGGTGGTGGTGGTGGTAGTAGTAGTAGTAATAGCAGTTGGAGTAGTTGTAGTAGGAGCAACAGTAGTAGCAGTAGTAGCAGTGGAAGTTGGAATTATAGCAGTACTAGTAACACTAATAATAGCTGTAGAAGTTGGAGTAGCAACAGTTGTAGTAGTGGTAGTAGTAGTAGTATCAAAATTAGTAGTAGTTGTAGTAGCAGTAGTAGTTATAGCGGAAGTAGCAGCAGCAGTAGTAGTAGTGGGAGAAGTAGTAGTGGTAGGAGTAGCAGCACTAGTAGTATTAGTTGAAGTGGTAATAGTAGCAGTGTAGTAGGAGTATCAGTGGTTGCCATAGTGGTTGTAGTAGTAGTAGTTGGAGGAGGAGGAGCAGTAGTAGCAGTAGCAGTAGGAGGAGGAGTATCAGCAGTTGTAGTGGTAGGCGTGGTAGCAGTTGTGGAAGTAGTTGCAGTAGCATAGGAGTAGTAGTAGCAGTCATAGTGGTAGTAGTAATAACAGGAGCAGTTGTAGGAATAGTACTAGTGGGAGTAGTAGCAAAAGTAGTAGTAGTAGTAGCAGGAGTAGCTAGAGTAGAAGCAAAAGTAGTAGTAGTAGTAGTAGTAATTGTCATTATAGCAGCAGCAGTAGTAGAAGAAGTAGTAATAATAGCAGTAGGAGTAGAGTAGTAGTCGCAGTAGTAGTAGTAGTAGTAGTAGTAGCAGTAGTTTTAGTAGCTGTAGTAGTAGGTGTAGTTGTTGTAGTTGGTAGTAGTAGATGTAGTAGTAGGAGTAGCAGTATTAGTAGTAGTAGTCTTAGTTGTAATAGTAGTAGTAGTAGTATTAATAGTAATGTAGTAGTAGTAGGAGTTCTAGTAGTAGTTATTGTTTTTATTGTTGGTGTGGAAGAAGTATTGGCAGTCATAGTAGTAGTATTAGGATTATTATAAGCAGCCGCAGTAGCGACAGCCGGAGTAGGACTAGTAGTAGTAGCAGTAGTAGGAGGAGGAGGAGAAGCAGAAGGAGTATTAATAGCAGTCGGGGAAGTTATTGGTGCAGTAGTAATAGGAGTAGTAGTAGTAGTCGTAGTAGTAGTGGTAATAATAGTAGTAGTTGTTGATGTTATTGTTGTTGTAGTAGTATTAGAAGCAGAAGTATCTGTAGTGGTAGGTGTAGTGGTTGTAGAAGTACTAGGAGTGGGAGTAGGAGTAGCAGTAGTAGTAGTAGTACTAGTAGTAGTAGTAGGAGGATTATTAGTAGTTGTAGCGTAGTTGTTGTAGTAGTAGTCGAAGCAGTCATAGAAATAGTAGTAGTAGTAGTAACAGCAATATTAGTAGTAGAAGTGGTAGTAGTATTAGCAGTGGTAGAAGTAGTAGTAGGAGTTCTAGTAGAAGTAGTCATACTACTTGTAGTAGTAGTGGTGGTGGTAGTAGTAGTAGTAGTAGCTGAAGCAATATAAGTATTAGTATTAGTAATAGTATTAGTAGTAGTAGTAGTGGTAACAGTAGCAATGGGAGTAGTAGTTGTAGTAGTAGTCATCGTAGTAGTAGTAGTAGTAGTAGTTGTTGTTGTTGTTATGGTTGTTGTAGTTGTAGTAATATTAGCAATAATAGTCGCATTTGTAGCTGTAGATGTAGTAGTTGTCATAATAGTAGTAATAGTAGCGAAAGTAGTATTAGTAACAGTAGTAGTTATTATTGTTATTGTCGTTGTTGCAATAGTAGTAGTAGAAACAGTAGTAGTAGTAGTTGAAGTAGTACTAGTAATAGATGTAGTATTAGTTCTAGTAGTAGTTGTAGTAGGAGTAGTAGTAGTAATAACAGTAGTATTTGTAGTAGTAGTAGAAGCTGTTGTAGTAGTAGTAGTAGTAGTAGCAGCAGCAGCAGCAGGAGTCGTAGTAGTAGTAGTAGTAGTAGTAGTAGTAGTCACGGTCGTAGTAGTAGTGCTAGTAGTAGCAGTAGTAGTAGTACTACTACTACTAGTAATAATAGTAGTAGTAGGAGTAGTAGTTGTAATAGTAATAGTAGTAGTTGTTGTTGTGGTGGTAGTAGTAGTTGTTGTTGTAGTAGTAGGAGCAGTAGTAGTAATCGTAGTATTAGGTGTAGGAGTACTAGTAGTAGTCGTAGTTGTAGCAATCGTAGTAGTAGTAATAGTAGCAATAGTGGAAGTGGTAGCAGTAGTCGTAGTAGTAGTAGCTATGATGATAGTAGTAGCAGTAGAAGAAGTTGTGGTAGCATTAATAGTAGTAGCAGAAGTATAGGAGTAGCAGCGGACATAAAGGTAGCTGTAGTATAATTCATAGCGGCCATAGTAGACATAGTTGAAGTTGTAGAAGTAGTACTGGTAGTAGTAGCAGTAGTAGTAGAAGAAGTAGTAGTATTAGTACTAGTATTAGCAGCCATAGTAGTAGTAGTGGTTGTTGTAGTAATAGCTATAGTAGAGGAGCCTTAGTAGTAGTGGAGCAGTAGTAGTAGTAGTAGTAATAGTTGTGGCAGCAGTAGTACCAGTAGTAGCAGCAGTAGCAATTGTCGTAATAGTGGTGGTAGTAGTTGGAGTAGCAGCTGTAGTAGCCATAGTTGCAGTAGTAGTAGTTGAAGTAATAGTGGCGGTAGTAACAGTAGTTGCATTAGTGGCGGTAGTAGCAGTAGTAGCAGTAGTAGTGGTCATAGCAGCAGCAGTAGAAGCAGTTGAAGTAGTAGTAGTAGTGGTCGCAGAAGTAGTAGCAATAGTAGCAGTAATTGTTGTCCAGGTAATAGTAGTTGGAGAAGTAGTATTAGTAGTAGTATTAGCAATTGTAGTTGGAGCAGCAGTAGCAGATGTAGCAGTAATAGTAGTAGTAGTAATAGTAATAGCAGTAGTAGCCGAAGTAATGGTAGTGGTAGCAGACATAGCAGTAGTACCAATAACAGTAATAGTAATAATAGTAGCAGATGTTGCAGTGGAAGCAGTAGCAATTGTTGGAGTAATTGTACCATTTGTTGTACCAATAGTAGTTGTTCTTGCTGAAGTTCTAGTAGCAATAGTAGGAGTTGTAGTAGCAGCTATGGTAGAAGGAAAAGTAGTAGTCGCAATTGTAACCGCAGCTCTAGTAGTAGATGTTGTGGTAGTAGCATTTGTAGCACTAGTACTAGTTGCAGTAGTAGTACTAGTAGTAGTAGTAGTAGTAGTAATAGTAGCAACAGTAGTAGCAGTTGTAGCAATAATAGTAGTAGTGTGAGCAGTAGTAGTAGTAGTACTACTTGTAGTAGTACTAGCAGCAGTAGTAGTAGTAGCAGCAGCAGCAGCAGAAGTAACTAGACTAATAGCAGTAGTAGCAGTAGTAGACGTAGTAGGAGTAGTAGTGCCATTAGTAGTAGCAGTAGTAGTTATGGTTGTTGCAGTTGCAGCAGCAGCAATATGAGTAGTATTAGTAGCTGTAGCAGTAGTTGGAAGTTGTAGTAGTAGTAGCAGTAGCAGTAACAACAACAGTTGTTGTAGTAGTCGTGGTAGTGGTGGTGGTGTTAGTAGTAGCAGTAGTAGGAGGAGTAGTAGTAGTAGCAGCAAATGTAGTAGTACTACTAGCAGTTTTAGTCATAGTATTAGTAGTTGTTGTGTTAGTAGAAGTAGTAGTAGTAGCAGCAGAAGCAGTAAGAGCAGTAGTGGAAGTAATAGCAATGTTAGTAGCAGTATAACAAACGGTAATAGTAGTAGCAGTAGCACTATTACCTGTAGGAGTAGTAGTAGTAGTAGTAGTAGTAGTAGTAGTAGTAGTAGCAGTAGTAGTAATAGTAGTAGTAGTTGCAGTTGTTGTTGTACCATTAGAAGGGGTAGGAGAAGTAGTAGCTATAGTAATAGCAGAAGTAGTATTCGAAGTAGTAGCAGAAGTAGTAGAAGTAGTAGCAACGGTAGTGCTAGCAGTCGTAGTAGCAATAGTAGTAGCTATAGTGGCAGCAGTAGGAAAAGTAGTGGTAGTTGCTGTAGCCATAGTAGTAGTCTTTGTAGCAGTAGTAATAGTGGTAGCAGTAGTAGCAGCAACAGCAGTAGCATTAGTAGTGGTAGTCGTTGTTGTAGTAATAGTAGTAGGAGTAGTAGTAGGAGTAGTAGTAGTAGTAGGGGTAGTAGGAGTAGCAGTAAGACTAGTTGTAGTAGTAGTTGCAATAGTAGCAGTTGTGGCAACAGGAGTAGTTGTAGCCGTAGTCGCAGTAGTACTAGCTGTCGTAGTAATAGTAGTAGTAGTCGGACAAGCACTAGAAGTAGAAGTATTAGTAGCCGCCATAGTAGTAGTAGTACCAGCAGTAGTAGAAGCAGAAGCAGTGCTCGTAGTTGCTGTAGTAGTAGTAGCTGAAGTAGTAGCAGCAGCAGTAATAGCAAAAGTAGCAGTAGTCGAAGTACTAAAAGTAGTAGTAGAAGAAGTGGCAGAAATAGTCGCAATTGTAGTAGTTGTTGTTGTTGTTGTTGTAGTAGTAGCAGTAGTTGAAGTAGTGGTAGTAGTATTAGTTGCCGCAGTAGTAGAAGTCATAGTAGTAGTAGTAGTAGCAGTAGTAGTGAACTTAGTGGCAGCATTAAGAGCAGAGGTAGCAGAAGTAGCAATAGCAACAATGGTAATAGTAGAAGTAGCAGCTGTAGCAGTTGTAGTAGTAGGAGTAGTAATAGTAGCAGTAGTAGCAGCTGTAGTAGTAATACTTGTAACAATAGCAGAAGTAGAAGTAGTAGTATTAGTATTGGCAGTAGTAGTAGTACTAGTAATAGTAGTTGTTGTAGTAGTAGCAGCAATAGTAGCAGTGGTAGCAGCAGCAGTAGTAGTACTAGTTGTTGTTGTTGTAGTAGTAGTAGTAGTAGTAGCAGTAGCGGCAGAAGTAGAAGCAGTAATAGCCGCAACAGCTATTGCAGCAGTAGTAGTAGTAATAGTAGAAGTAGTACCGGTAATATTAGGAGTTGGAATATTAGTAGTAGTAGTAGTAGAAGTAGTAGTAGTAATAGTAGCAATTGTAGCTGAAGTAGTAGTACTAACTATAGTAGTAGCAGTTGTAGTACGAGTTGTAGCAGCATATGCAATAGTAGTAGTACTAGTACGCAATAGTAGTAGTAGTAGTGGTAGTAATACTAGCACTAGAAATAGCAGTAACAGTAGTAGTAGTTGTACAAGAAGTTGAAGTGGTAGTAGTAGTGCCAATAGTAGCAGCTGCAGCAGCAGCAATAGTAGTAGTAGTACTAGTAGCAGTAGTAGTAGCAGTTGTACTAGTAGCAGCAACAACAGTAGTAGTAGTAGTAGTAGTAGTAGTAGTAGTAGTAATAGTAGTAATATGTGGAGTTGTAGTCGTAGTAGCAGTAGTAATAGTATTAGGAGTTGTAGTAGAAGTGGTAGTAGTAGTATTAGTTGTAGTTGTAGTATTGTAGTAGTAGCAGCAACAGCAGTAGGAGTAGTAGTAGTTATAGTGGTACTAATAGTTGAAATAGTGATAGTAGTAGCAGTAATAGTAGTAGTAGTAGCAGTGCTAGTAGTAATGGTGGTGGTGGTAGTAGTAGTAGTGGTGGTGGTGGCAGTACTAGTAGGAGTTGTAGTATAGTTGTAGTAGTAGTATAAGTCATAGTAAGAGTAGTAGTAGGAGGAGGAGGAGCAGTAATAGTAGTAGTAGTAGTAGTAGGAATAGTTGTAGTAATAGTAGCAATAGGATTGGTAGTAGTAGTAGTAGTAGGAGCAGTAGCTACAACAACAATAGTTGTAGTAGTAGCGGTAGTAGAAGTTGAAGTAGTTTTAGCTGTGGTAGTAGTGGTGGTGTTGGTAATAGCAGTAGTTGAAGAAGTAGTAGTTGTTGTTGTAATATTAGAAGTAGTAGGAGTAGTTGTAGTTGTATTAGTAGAAGTAGGAGTAGTACTAGTAGGCGCAGTAGATGTATTAGTAGTACTAGTAATAGTATTAGTAGTAAGACTTGTAGGTGTAGTTGCTGTAGTAGTAGTAGTAGCAGTGGTCATAGTAATAGTATTAGGTGTAGTAGTAGAAGGAGGAGGAGTTGCAGTAGTAGTAATAGTAGTACTTGTAATAGTAGTAGTTATTGTCGTAGTAGTAGTAACGACAGTAGTAGTAGTTGGCAGTAGTAATTGTAGTTGTAGTAGTCGGAGTAGTAGCGGTCGGAGTAGTTGCTGTTGTTGTTGTTGTGTTGGTAGAAGTAGTTGTTGTTATTGTAGCAGTAGTCGTATCGGTAGTTGTTGTCGTAGTAGTGGTAGCAGTAGTAGTAGTAGGTGTTGCGGTGGTAGGAGTAGAAGTGGTTGTAGAGGTGGTAGTTGTTGTAGTAGTACTAGTATGAATGGAAGGAATAGTGGTAATTGTAGTAGAAGTGGCAGGCCTTATGGTAGTAGTGGTAGTAGTGGTTGGAGTAGTAGTAGAAGTAGTACTTGGCGTTCTAGTAGTAATAGTTAAATTAGGAGTAGCAGTAGCAGTGGTAGTAGTAGTTGTAGCAGTAGTAGTATTACTAATACTTGTAGTAATGGTAGTACTAGTAGTAGAAATAGAAAGAGTAGCAGTTGTTGTTGTTATTGCAGTAGTAGTAGTCGTAGTTGTAGTTGTCGGAGTAGCAACATCAGCAACATTAGTTGTAGTAGTAGCAGAAGTAGTGGTAGTAGTAGCAGTAGTCATCGCAGTAGTAGTAGCATGAGTAGTAGTAGTAGTAGTTGTAGTAGTAGTTGTGGTAGTAGAGGTAATAGTTGTAATTGTAGTAGTAGAAGTAGTAGTAGTAGTAGTAGTAGTAATACTAGTGATAATAGCAGCAGTAGTTGTAGTAGTAGTAGTATGAATTTCAGAAGGAGTGGTAGGAGTGAAAGTACCAACAGTAGCATCATTAGTAGCAGTATTAGTAGTAATAGCTGTAGTAGTAGTAGTAATAGTAGCAACAGTAGTAGGAGTGGTAGGAGTTGTTGGTGGAGGACTAATAGTAGTTGTAGTAGTTATAGTAACACTAGTAGGAGTAGCAGTGCTTGGAGTAGTAGTAGTATTAGAAGTAGTAGTGGTAATAGTAGTAATAGTAGCAGTAGTTACAATAGCAGCAGCAGTAGTAATAGTAGTAACGACAGTAGCAATAGTAGCAGGTGTAGCAAAAATTGCAATTGTAGCAGTCCTAGTAGTAGCATTAGTAGCAGCAACCATAGAAGTAGTACTAGGAGTTGTTGTAGAAGTAGTAGCAATAGCAGTAGTAGTAGCATTAGCAACAGTAGTAGTAGTAGTAGTAGTAGCAATAGTAGTAGTAGCAATAGTGTTACTAGGTGTAGTAGAAGTAGTAGTTGTTGTTGTAGTAGTGGTAGTAGTAGATGTAGTAGTACCAGTAGTAGTAGTAGTAGGAGAAGTATTAGTAGTAGCAGTAACAGTAGTAGCTGTAGCAGTAGTAGTACTGCCAGTAGTAGCAATAGTTGTTGTAGTAGTCGTTGTTATTGTAGCAGTCGTACTAGTAACAATAGAAGAAGTAGTAGCAGTCATAGTAATAGTTGTAGCAGTTGTAGCAGTAGTTGTTGTTGAAGTATTAGTAGTAGGTGATGTAGTAGTTGGGGTAGTAGCATTTGTAGCAGAAGCACTTGTAATTGTTGTAGCGGAAGTAGTAGCAGCAGTAGCCGTAGTGGCAGTAGTAGAAGTAGTAGCAGCAGCAACAGTAGTAGTAGTCGTAGTAGTAGTAGTGGCAATAGTAGTATGGCAGCAGTAGCAGGAGTAGTAGTAGTAGTAGGAGGAGTATTAGTAGTAGTTGTAGTAGTTATTGTTGTAGAAGTAGTCATAGTAGTAGTAGTAAGCAGCAGTAGTAGTAGTAGTAGTAGTCATAGTAATAGTAGGAGTAGTTGCAGTGTTAGTAATAGCTGTGGTTTTAGTAGTAGTAGTAACTATTGCAGAAATGGCAGTAGTTGTTGCAGTAGTAGTGGTAGTAATACTCGTAGTAGTAGTAGTAGTAGTAGTAGTAGTATTTGTAGTAGTAGTAGTAGTACTAGTCGTAGTAGTAGTAGGAGTAGGAGTTGGAGTGGGGTAGAACTAGTAGTTGTAGTAGTAGTAACACTAGTAGTAGTAGTTGCAGTTGTAGGGGTAGTTGTAGCAATAGTTGTCGTAGTGGTGGTAGAATTAATTGTTGTTGTAGTAGTTGTTGTAATTGTATTAGGTAAACTAGTATCAGTCATGGTACTAGTAGTAGTAGTATTATTAGAAATGGTAGTAGTTGTAGTTGAAGTAGTAGTAGTAGTAGTAGTAGTAATTGTGGTGGTGGTGGTAGGAGTAGTAGTAGCGGTAGTAGTAGTTGTAGTAGAAGTAATTGTAGTGGACCTAGTAGGACTAGTAGCAGTTGTTGTTCCAACAGTAGTAGTAGCAACAGTAGGAGGAGTAGTAATAGTAGAAATTGTAATGGTAGCTGCAGCAGTAGTAGTAGTATTAGTAAGAGTAGTAATAGAAGCAGTACGAGTAGTTGTTGTTGTAGTAGTAGTAGAATTAGTTATAGTAATAGTTATAGTTGTGGGAGCAGAAGTAGTAGTTGCAGTAGTAGTTGTAGTAGTAGTTGCAGTAGTAGTTGTTGTAGCAGAAGTAGAAGTAGCCGTAGCATAAATAGTAGTTGTAGCAGAAGTAGTAGTAGGCGTTGCAGCAGCAGCAGTAGTAGTAGTAGGAGGAGTGTAGAAGTAGTAGTAGGAGGAGGAGTTGTAGTCATCGATGTTGTTGGAGTGTTTGGATTACTTGGTAGTCATAGAAGTTTTAGGAGTGTTCAGTGCAGTAGTAGTAGGAGTAGTAGTAGTAGTAATAGTAGTAGTAGAAGTACAAGGAGGATTGTTAGAATTAGTAGTAGTAGTAGTAGTGTTAGTATTAGTAGTTATAGTAGTTGGAGTACCGGTAGTAGCAATTTTATTAGTATTAGAAGTAGTAGTAGGCGTTGTTGTTGCTGTTCTTGTAGTGGTAGCAGTAGCAGTTGTAGTGGTAGTAGTAGCAGGAGTTGGAGTAGGAGTAGTAGTTGGCGTAATCGTAGTAGGAGTACGTGTAGTAGAAGTAGTAGGAGTAGTAGTAGCAGTAGGAGTTGGAGTAGGAGTTGGAGTAGGAGTAGTAGCAGTAGTAGTAGTAGCAGTAGGAGTAGGAGTAGAAGTTGTAGTAGTAGTAGCAGGAGTAGCTCAAGTTGTAGTACAAGTAGTAGTAGTGGTGGTGGTAGCAGCAGCAACAACAATAGCAATAAGAGTAGTAGGTGTAGTAGTAGTTGTTTTAGTATTTATATTAGCAGTACCAATAGTAGTAGTAGTATCAATAGTAGTAGTAGTTGTGGTAGTAGAAGTAGTAATTGCACTAATAGTAGTAGTAGTAGTGAAAGAGTTGGAGTAGGGGTAGTAGTAGGAGTTGTAGTAGTTGGAGTAGGGGTTGTAGTAGTTGGAGTTGTCGTCGCAGTAGGAGTTGGAGGAGGAGGAGTAGTAGTTGTAGTAGTAGTTGGACTAGAAGTAGTAGTAGGAGTTGGCGGAAGTGTAGTAGAAATAGTAGCAGTAGTGGTAGTTTGTGTAGGAGTAGGACTAGTACTACTACTACTGTAATTACTACTACTGCTACTACAACTACTACTACTACTACTACTACTACTTCTACTACAACTACTAGTACTACTACTGTTACTACTGCTACTATTGCTACTACTAGAACTACTGATACTACAACTACTACTAGAACAACAACAACTACTACTATTGTGATGGCTACTACTACTACTACTACTACTACTACTACTACTATGACTACTACTACTGCTACTACTACTACAACAACAACAACTACTACTACAACTATTACTACTACAACAACTACTACTACTGCTATTACTACAACTGCTACTACTAGTACTACTACTACAACAACTACTACTACAACTATTACTTCCACTACTACTACTATAACTACTACTGCTACAACAACTACTACTGCT
The DNA here is from genome assembly GCA_005019695.1 of Trichopus zeylanicus subsp. travancoricus. Taxonomy (NCBI): domain Eukaryota; kingdom Viridiplantae; phylum Streptophyta; class Magnoliopsida; order Dioscoreales; family Dioscoreaceae; genus Trichopus; species Trichopus zeylanicus. Next base: position 13,266 of record RXID01016240.1, on the reverse strand, counting down.
ACTGCTACTATTGCTTCTACTACTACTGCTACTACTACTACTACTACCACTACTACTAATACTAATACAACTAATACTTCTGTTCCCACTCTTACTAGTACTACTACTGGTACTGGTACTACTGCTACGGCAACTACTACTTCTACTACTGCAACTACTGCTGCTATAATTGCTACTGCTACTGCAGTTGCTAATACTACAACTATGACTACTACAACAACTACTAGTACTACCCCAACTACTAAAACTACTACTAGTACTGCTACTACTGATGCTACTACTGCTACTACTACTATTATCGCTACTACTGGAAGTACGGCTACTACTACTACTACTACTATTACTGCTACTACGGCTACTACTGCTACAACAACAACTACTACTATTATGACTATGACTCTAATTTATATTTCTGTTGCTACTACTTTTACTACTAATACTGCTACTGCTACTACTACAACCACCATTGCGGTTCCTGCGGCTACTACTACGACCTCTCCAACTACTACAACTACTACTTCTACTACTATTGCTACTACTACTGCTACTACTACTACAACTACTACTACTTGTACTACTGCTACAACTACTACTATTGCTCCCTCTGCAAATACTACTACTACTGCTACTACTAATAATAATACCACTCCTACTGTGCCTACTACTAATGCTACTTCTACTACTATAATTACTGCTGCTGCTACTACTTCTACTGCTGCTGCTTCTACTACTACCAGTATTATGACTATTATTGCTACTACTATGACAACCACTACTCCTAGTACTCCTGCTACACTACTACTACAACTACAATTATTTTTAGTACTGATACTCCTACTACTACTGTGACTTCCACTACTTTAGCTATTGCTACTCTTGCTACTACCGCTATAGCTCCTTCAACAACAACTTCTACTCCTACAACTACTGGTACTACAGCTACTCCCACTACTACGATTGCCGAAGCTACTACATCCACTAATATCGCTCCAACAACTACTACTGCTGCTAGTACTCCCACTGCGATTGCTACTACTACAACTACTGCTCCTGCTCCTACTACTTCTACTACAGCTACCACTACTACTATGGCTCCTACTATAACTGCAACTACTACTACAACTACTACTCCTGCTCCTACTTTTACAACTACCACTGCTGTTGTTACTCCTAGTACTACTACTACTGCTCATGTTACTACTGCTGCTACAACTCCTACAACTACTGCTGCTACTGTTCCTACTACTACTACTACTACTACTTCTACTGCTACTACCATTGTTGTTACTACTCCTACTACTATTATTAGTCCTATAATTACTACCACCACTACTATTTTATGGAAACTATTGATGCTATTACTACTACTACAACTACTAATGCTACTACTACGACTTCTGCTACTACTTCTACTACTACTACGGATGGTACGAAAGCTATTGTTGCTACTACTACCACCTTTGCTACTACTTCTATTGCTGCTACTACTACTATTATGACTTCTACAACTACTGTTACTTTTGCTACATCTACCACAACTACAACTACAACTACACCTACTACTTCAACTACTGCTGCCGCTTCTACGTCAACCTCTGCTAATACTTCTACTTCAACTACTACTACTACAATTACTACGACTACTACGCTTACTACTACTTCTACCACCACTATTACTACGACTACAAGTACTGCGACTACTACGCTTACTACAACTACTACCACCACCACCACCACCACCACCACCACCACCACCACCACTACTACTACTACTACTATTATCACTACTACTACAACCACTACTACTACTACAATAACTTCTACTACAACTACTATCAATAATACTACTACTGCTATGGCTGCTCCTATCACTACTACTACTGCTACTACTACTACTACAACAATAATTTCTACTGCTGCTACAATTTCTACTGTTGCTGCTGATGCTACTGCTGCTGCTACTACTACCGCTTCTGCTGAAACAACTTCTATTGCGACTACTACTACCACTACTACTACTACAGCTGCTCCTACAACTGCTACTACTACTACAGTTGCTGCTACTACTGCTACTACAACTATTGCTGCTGTTACTACAACTGCGACTACTAAGAAATTACTAATCCTACTGCTGCTGCTGCTGCTACTACTACTACTTCTCCTACTATAATTACCACTGCTACTGCTACTGCTACTCCAACTAATACTATTGCCGCTAAAATTACTACGGCTACTACTAGTATTCCTACTACTACTACTATTACTACTATTACAATAATAACAACAACAGCTACTACTACTACTACTTCTTCTTCTAGTTCTATTACAACTTCTACTACTACTGTTGCTGCTGCTACTTCTGCTACGACTGCTACTACTACTACTACTACTACCAGTACGATTACTACTGCTACTACTGCTACCTCTTCCTCAATTGCCACTACAACAACTGCTGCTACAGTAGCTACTACTACTACTATTACTTCAACTACCACTGCCACTACTACTACTATTGCTACAACAACAACTACTACTACTATTATTACTAGTATTGCCACTACTGCCACTACTGCTATCACTAATTTGACTGCCACTAAAATTACTACTACTACTACTACTCTGCTGCTACTATTGTTACTACAACAACAACAACTACAAGTATTAGAACCACTACTCCTACGGCTACTACTACTGCTATAGCTTCTGCTACTATAACTGCTACTGGTTCTACTACTGCTACTACTACAATTGCTATCACGAATAATACTACTAGAACTTCTACTACTTCTGCTACTGCTACTGCATTTGCGATAACTATTACTATAGCTCCCACCTCTACTACTAGTATAACTGCTACTCCTACTAATACAACTGTTGCTACAACTACCACTGCTACTACTAGTATGGCTAGTACGGCTATTAATATTATTGCCACTACTACTATTACTACTATATCTTATGCTACTACTGCCACTATTACTATTACTTCTACTGCTACTATTGCTATGACTGCTACTATAGCTACTTCAGCTACTGCGGCCACTACTTCTACTACTGCTACAACTACAGTTGCTACTGCTACTGCTACTATTTCTACTACACTAGAACTTCTACAATTGCTACCAATAATATTGTTACAACTGCTATTACTACTACTTCTAATACTACTACTACTAATACTACTGTTACTACTACTACAACTACTAGTACTACAAGTACTACTACAACTACTGCTACTATTGCGACTATTGTTGCGACTACTGCTGCTACAACTATTACTACTACCACTACAACTATTGCTACTACTACTACTACTACTGCTACTACTACTACTACTACTACTGCTGCTACTACTACTACTCCTGCTGCTGCTGCTACTGCTACTCCTCCTCCTACTACTACTACTCCAACTATCTGCCGCTGTTGTTGCTGTTACTACTACTACTAGTAGTACTTGCACTACTACTGCTCCTACTACTATTACTATTACAACAACTAATACTACTACTACTCTGACTACTACTATTACTGCTACTAATACTTTGCTACTAGTCCTACAAATACAACAACTCCAAACACTCCTACTACTACTACTACAGCAACAACTGCTACCGCTACTACTACTTCAACAACTGCTACTGCTACTACTACTACTACAACTACGACCACTACTACTACTACTACAACAACTACGACTACTACTACTACTACTATTAATAGTACTACTTCTACTACCACTTATGCTACTGTTGCTGTTACTACTGCTACAGCTACTTCTACTACTGCTTCTTCTACTACAAATACTATTCGAACTGCTACTACTACTAGTCCTACTATTACTACTACTACTACTACTACTACTACTAAGATTTATACTACTACCGCTACAACTACAACTACTACTATCACTACTGCTGCTACTACTATAACTACTACTACTACTATGATGACCACTGTTGCTACTACTACTGCTACTACTAGTCCAATTACTACTACTCCTGCTGCTACTACGACAACCACTACTACTACTGCAACTATTATTACTGCTACTTCTACTACTACTACTTCTTCTGCAATGACTACTACATATACTACTGCAACTGAAATACCTACTACTGTTACTACTAGTACTTCACCTACTAGTAACACTACTTATATTGCAACAAATACAGCCACTGCGGCTGATATTGCTACTACAACAACTACTACTACTAGTACAAGTACTACTATTTCTACTATTGCTGCTCCTACTACTACTATTACTACTAGTTCCACTACTACTACTGTTGCTGCTCTTGCTGCTACTACTACTAATATGCCTACTACTACTGCTATTATTGTGACTACTACTACTAATAATAATAATAATATTGAGACTACAATTATTGCTGATGTTGTGGCTGCTACTACTATTACTAATACTACTACTACTACTACTAGAACAACTACTGCTGCTGCTACTACTACTATTGCTACTGTTACTGCTACTAATACTAGTACTACTACTAGACAAACTACTACAAATACTACTATTACTCCTAGTCCTACTACCCTTACTACTACTACTCATACTACTACTTCGAGTACTACTACTACTTCTAGTTCTTCATCTACTACTGCTGCTGCTGCTACGACTACTACTAGTACTACTCCTAATCCTCCTCCTCATGCTATCAATATATCTACTACTACTTGTATTATTTCATCTACTACTACTACTACGATGACTACTACTACAACTACTTCTACTTCTGCTACTACTACAACTACTGCTACTACTACAACTACTATTACTTCTACTTCTCCTGTTACTGTTACTAATTCTGCTACTACTATTGCTGTTACTACCATAATTGCAACTATAACTACTACTACACTTGCTACTACTACTACTATGATTAGGACTACTAATACCTCTACTACTACTACAACAACAACAACTACTATTACTACAGCTTCCGGTACAACCTCTACTACAACTCCTCCTACTACTACAACTACACTACTACTACACTACTACTACAACTACTACTATTGCTACTAGTACTACTCCTATTACTACTAGTACTACTCCTATTACTACTATTATTGCTACTACTATTACTACCACTACAACTTCTACTACTACTACTACAACTACTACTACACTACTACTACTTCTACTTCAACTAATACTACTACTACTACTACAACTACTACTACTAATACTACTACTACAACAACAACAACTGCTACTACTACTCCTATTGCTACTACTACTACTATTGCTACTACTACTACTACTACTGCTGCTGCTACTGCTGCTACCACTACTTTGACTACTACTATTGCTGCTACTGCTACTACTGGTACTACACTACTTCTTCAACTAATACTACTAGCACTGCTACTAGTCCAACTAGTCCAACAACTACTACTATTAGTAATACTAAAACTACTACTACTACTACAAAAACTGATTTTGCTACTACTACTACTACAACTCCTACTACTATTACTACTTCTACAACTACTGGTACTCCTACTACTATTAGTAATACTACAACTACTACTAATGCTACAACTTCTACTACTACTACTCCTATTGCTATAACTATTACTGCTACTAGTACTACTGCTGCTGCTACTACTGCTGCTGCTGCTACTACTACTACTACCACTACTACTGCTGTTGTTGCTGCTCCTACTAATACAGCTACTACGACCACTACTACTGTGACTGCTACTACCACTACCATTACTGTTGCTGTTGCTGCTACTACTACAACAACAACTACTACTGGTACTACGATAACTAGTACTACTGCTGCTGCTACTACTACTAAAACTGCTACTACTTCTATTTCTTCGACTACCACTGCTACTATTTATGCGACTACTTCTACTACTACTACTACAGCTACTACAATTACTACTGCTACTGCTACTACTACTACTTCTACTGCTACGTCTGCAACTACTATTGCTAATATAGCTACTACTAGTGCTACCGCTACTAATCTTGCTACTACTACTGTGATTACTGCTGCTGCTACTACTATTACTTACACAACTACTGCTACTACTACTACTACTTCTGCTGCTACTACTAGTACTACTACAACTACTCCTACTACTACTACTACTACTACAAGAACTACTACGACTGCTACTAGCACTAATACTCTTACTACTGCTATTACTACTACTACTTCTATCACTTAGACTATTGCTACTCCAACTAATACTGCTGTCGCTGCTACCAATATTACTACTAACACAATTACTACTACTACTACTACCTCTACTACTATTAATGCTACTACTACTACTACTAGTTCTACAACAACATCTCCGACTACAACAACTACTACCTCCGCTACTACTGCTACTGCAATGGCTATAACAACAACAACAACTACTACTATTAGTTCTACAACTACAACAACTACTACCTCCGCTACTACTGCTACTGCAATGGCTATAACAACAACAACAACTACTACTACTACTACTCCTGCTACTACTATAACTACTACTACTTTTGCTACTACTACAACTACTACTACCGCTACTACTCCTGCGGCTACCACCTCTACTGCTACAACTACGGCTACTACTACACTACTACTACAACTATTACTACTAGCACTACTACTACTCCAACAACCACTACTATTACTACTACTAATACTACTACTACAACCACAACAACAACTACCACTACTACTATTATTCCTATTGCTGCTACTAGTACTCCTACCACTACTAATACTATTGCTACTAGTTCCACTACTACTACTGCTTTTACTTCCGCAACTACTATTGCTACTGCTATTACTCCTACTACTGCTGCTTTTGCTACTGCTACTACTATTGCTACAACAAGTCCTACTACTACTACTACTGCTGCTACTACTACTACTACCACTACTACTGCTACTATTGCCACTAATACTTCTACTACTACTACTTCTACTATGACTACTACTACTACTACTACAACTGCAATAGCTACTTCTACTACAACTACTACTGCAACTACTACTACTAATACTTCTACTACAACAACTACCGCCACTGCGGCTACTACAGCTACTACAACTGCTACTTCTACTACTACTGCTACTACTATTGCTACTATTATTGCTCCTATTACTACTACTACTATTGCAACAACTGCTACTACTAGTGCTACTGCTGTTGCTACTGCTACTACTACTAAGGCTGCTATTACTGCTACAACTACTACTGCTGCTGCTGCTACTAATACTACTATTACTTCAACTTCTCTAACTAATACTACTACTGCAACGATTACTACTGCTATAACTACTGCGATGACTACGACTACTACTACCTCAACTACTGCTACAATTACTACAACTGCTACTGCTATTACTACTACTGCTACATCTACAAATAGTACTACTACTACTACTAGTACAACAACAACTACTACTGCAACTGCTATTACCCTAACTACTACTAATACTACTACTTCAAACGCTATAACAACAACTACCACTTCTGCTACTATTGCTGCTACTACTACTACTGCTGCTGCTGCTACTACTAGTACTGCTCCCCTCCTCTTGCTCCTCCTCCTCCTACTACCACTGCTAAATCCACTATTACTACTACTATTACTACAACTACTACTACAATGACTACTACCATGTCTACTAGTTCTACAACAACAACTACTACTTCTACTACTACTACCACCACTACTCCTACTACTCCTTCTACTGTGACTACTAGTTCTACAACAACAACTACTACTACTCCTGCTACTACTACTACAATGATTACTACTAGAACTACTTCTACTTCAACTACAACAACAAATACTACAGGTTCAGCTACCACGTTTACTTCTACTACAACTGCTACTACTACTATACCACTACTGCAACAACAACTACAAGCACTACTACAACTCCAACAACTACTACTATTACTACTACGAATACTACTAATAATTCTACTACTACTACTACTACAACTTTTACTATTGCAACTGCTACTACACCTACTACTACTGCTACTATTAATATTTCTACATCTACTACTAATACTACCACCACTACAACTACTAATACTACTACTACTGCAACTACTTTTGCTGCTACTTACTATTACTACTACTACACTACTACTACTGCAACTACTACTAGCACTCCTACTACTACTACTACTACTATTGCTGCAACTACTACTACTTCTACAACTACTAATGCTACTACTCCTACTGCCAATACTACTACTACAACTACTACAACTAACACTACTCCCATTGCTACTACTGCTACTACTCCTACTACCACTACTACTGCTATTACTACTACTACTCCTACTGCTACTACTTCTATGACAACTACTACTAATACTACTACTATTACTACTATTACTACTACAACAACTAGCACCACCACATCAACAACTTCTCCACCTACTACAGCTACAACTACCCCTGCTACTACTACAACTTCTACTTCTACCACTACTACTACTACTTCTGCTACTACTTCTACTACTACTCCAACCCCTAGTCCTGATGCTACTCCTGCTGCTACAACTACCACTACAACAGCTACAATTGCTGCTACAACTTCTACTACTATTGCTACTACATTTCCTGAAACTACTGCTACTGCTACTACTACTACTACTACTGCTACTCCTATTACTAAAACTACTACAGCTACTACTACTACTACTACTACTACTACTACTACTACTACTACTACTACTACTACTACTACTCCCGCTACTAGTACAACTTCTACTATTACTGCGACTACTCCTACTACTTCTGTTGCTACTCATTCAACTACTCCTACTACAACTACTACTACTGCTCCTACTACTTCTCCTTCCCCTACACCTACTCCTCTTATTAGTACATTCCTACAACAACAACTACTACAGCTACAATTACTACTACTTCTACTTCTACTACTACTACTATACTGCTACTATTGCAACTATTATTACTACCACTACTACTACAACTACCCCTATTGCAACATTTGCTACTATTACTATTACTACTACTTCTACTACTATGACTACTTCTTCTACTTCTTCTACTACGACTACTTCTACTACTTATGCTACTACTATCGCAATAATTGCTACTACTACTACTACTGCTCCTAATACTATTACTACTACTACTGCTGCTGCTATTGTTACTACTACTACTACTACTAGCACAACTACTACTGCTGCAACTACTACTACTCCTGCTAATACTTCTACTACTATTGCTACTACTATCGCTACGACTATTTCTACTACTACTCATATTACTACTACTACTCCTCCTAGTACTGCTTCAACAACTATTACTAGGACTACTGCTACTACTACTACTATTATTACTACTACTACTATTACTACTACAGCGATTGCAGCTAATACTTCTACTACTTTTGTTGCTACTGCTACTTCTACTCCTACAATTACTACTATTACTACAACTACTACTGCAACTACTACCACCACTACTACTACTATTATTATTACTACTAATACTGCTACTACTGTTACTACTACTACTATTACCACTACTATTGCTACTGCTACTTCTAGTAGCACTACTGCTACTCCAACAACTACTATAATTACTACTACTGCTGCTACAACAACAACAACTACTACTACTACAACTATTGCAACTAATAGTGCTACTACGACTACTACTCTACTACTACTACTACTGCTGCTGCCTGCTACTACTACTACTATCCTATTATTACTACGACTACTATTACTGCTACTACTGCTACTACTATTGCTACTCCTACTTCTATTACTCCTACTACTATTACTTCTACTACTCCTACTACTACTACTCCAACTACTACTACTACTAGTACTCCTACTCCTGCTACTAGTAGTAGTAGTAGTAGTAGTAGTACTAGTACTAGTACTACTACTACTGCTACTGCTACTACTACAAGTACTTCTACTACTACCACAACCACTGCTACTACACCTAGTTCGATTACTAGTACTACTACTCTAACTATTGCTACTACAACTGCTACTCCAACTAATACTTCTATAATTACTACTACTAGTACTACTACATATATTGCAACAAATACAGCCATTGTGGCTGATACTGCTACTACAATTGCCACTACCACTCGTATAACTGCTACTATTGCTACTATTACTACTACTATTACTACTGCTGCTACTACTACTACTGCTGCTACTCTTGCTGCTACTACTACTAATACGGCCACTACTAATACTACTACTGAGACTTCTACTACTACTGCTGCTGCTGTTACTACTACTACTACTACTATTGAGACTGCTACTACTACTGCGACAGCTGCTACTAATACTTCTACTGCAACTACTACTGCTGCTACGACTTCTACTGCTACTTCGGCTACTACTACTACTACTACTACTACTGCTGCTGCTGCTGCTGCTGCTACTATCACTACTATTGCTACTTGTAATACTAGTACCACTACTAATGCTACTACTACAATTACTACTATTATTGTACTGATACTACTACTTCAACTGCTACTACTAAGACTTCTACTACTACTACTACTACTACTACTACTACTACTACTACTACTACTACTACTACTACTACTACTACTACTACTACTACTACTACTACTACTACTACTACTACTACTACTACTACTACTACTACTACTACAACTGCTGCTACTTCTATTACTGCTCCTCCTCCTCCTTCTCCTCCAGTTATTACTACTACTTCTACTTCTCCTATTACTGCTACTACTTCTTCTACTACGACTACTACTACTACTACTGCTACTTTTACTACGACCGTTACTTCTACAACTGCAAAAACTACGACTACAACAACAACAACAACTACTACTACTACACCAACTACTAGTACTTCTATGATTATGACTACTACTATTAACAACTACTACTATTACTACTACTAATACTACTACTACTTCTACTACTACTACTACAACTACAACAACTCCTTTTGCTACTACTACGACTCCTACTGCTGTTACTGCCACTACAACTACTACTACTACTACTCCTACTGCTACTACTAATACTACAACTATTACTAATACTACTACTACTACTACTACAACTACTACTCCTACAACTACTCCTACTGCCACTTGTAGTAAGTATCCTACAACTACTACAACTACAACCACTGCTGTTGCTACTACTACTACTACTACTACTACTACTACTACTACTACTACTACTACTACTGCTTTTGCTACTGCTGCTACTGAAACTTCTACTCCTACTGCTACTCGTACTACTACTTCCACTGCTACAACTACTACTACTATAGCTACTAGTAGAACAACTACTACTGCTACTACAATTGCTGCTACTATTACTAAAACTACTGCCAGTGGTACTACTACTTCTACTACTGTTGCTACTGGTACTACTACTGTGACTCCTAATACCACAAATTTTGCAACTACGACTGCTACTACTACTACTGCTACTTCAAATGCTCCTACCATTTCTATGACTACTACTCCAACTGCTATTCCAACTACTACACTGCCACTACTGTTACTACTACTGCTACCACTACTACTACAACTACTACTATTACGAATACTGCAACTCCTACTACTGCTCCTACTATTGTTACTACTACTACTATTAGTCAAACTAATACTACCACTACAAACACTCTTACTACAACTAATATTGAAACAATTGCTACTGCAACTACTACTACTACTACTACTACTACTACTACTACTACTACTACTTCTACTACTACTACTACTACTACTACTACTACTACTACTACTACTACTATAACCACTACTACTGCTAATACTATCACTTCAAATAATTCTACTATGGCTTCTACTATTACTGCTACTACTACTACTGCTACTAATACTAGTACTACTACTCCTAATACTACTACAGCTTCTACAATTATTGCTACTACTGCTACCACTTCTACTACTAGACCTACTACTACTCCTACTACTACTACTACAACTCCACTTACTACTACTACTAGTACTACTACTACTAATACTCCTACTCTTAAACCTACCCCTACTACTGCTACTACTAATATTATTGTTACAACTTCAACTACTACTACTACCACTACTGCTGCTACTACTATTACTACCACAACAATGACTTCTACTACCTCTGTTGCTGATACTGCAACTACTACTACCACTACTACTGCTACTGCTACTGCTACTACAACAACTAGTACTAGTACTACTACTACTTATAGTACTTCGACTACTACCACTACTACTGCTGCTGCTGCTGCTGCTGCTGCTACTCCTACTACTATGACTATTACTACAGCTGCTATTATTACTACTACTACTACTACTATTACAACTACTATGCCTACTACTTCAATTACTACATCTACTCTACCATTACTGCTATTACAACTTATGCAACGACTACTTCTGTTACAACAACAACTACTACTAATACTCCTGCTACTACTCCTTATACAACCACTACTATTTCTACTCCCACTACTGCTCCTACTCCCACTACAACTACTACTACTGCTACTACTACAACTACTACTACTATTACTACTACTATTGCTACTATTAGTACTACAACAACAACTACTACTATTACTATTGCTACTACAATTATTTCTAATTCTAGTCCTACTACTAATTCGACTTCTACTACCACAACTTCTACTACTACTACTACTACTACAACAACAACTACTACTACAACTACTGTCGCTACTACTGCTACTACTCCGGCTACTACTACTTATAAAACTGCTACTCCTTCTATTGTTACCATTATGATAACTACTACTACTGCTGCTGCTGCTACCACTAGTACCACTAGTTTTGCTATTACCACTGCTACTACTACCTCTACCACTACCACTGCTGCTACACTAGCTACACCACTACTACAACAACAACAACTACTACTACTACAACTACTCCTACTGCTACTACTACTTCTACTACTACTTCTACTACTAGTACTGCCACTACCACTACTTCTATCACTACAACTTCTGCTACGACTTCTACTACTACCACTACTACCACTACCCCAACAACTACTGCTATTGCTACTAGTACTACTACTATACTACTACTACACTACTACTACAACTGCTACTGTTGCTATTACTACAACTTTTGCTACTTCTGTTATTGTTACTACTGCTAGTACTACTACTACTAATACTACTACTAGAACAACTACTAGAACTACTGCTACTATTACCACTACTACTTCCAGTAC
>RXID01016239.1:0-41153 GCA_005019695.1 Trichopus zeylanicus subsp. travancoricus | reverse complement strand
TAGTATAGTATTAGCAGTAGCAATAGTTGTTGTTGTTGTAAAAGTAGCAGAAGTAGTAGTACTAGTAGTAGAAGTTACAGTAATAGTAGTAGCAGCCGGAGCATCAGCAGTAGTTATAGTAGTAGTAGTATTACAAGTAGTACTAGCAGTTATTGTGGCAGTTGTAGCAGTTGAAGTAGTAGTAACAATAGTAGCATTAGAAGTGTAACTGTAGTTGTAGTTGTAGTAGAAGTATTAGGAGCAGTAGTGGTAGCAGCAGCTGCAACAGTAGTTGTTGTAGTAGTACTAGTAGCCGCAACAGTAGTAGTTGTAGTTGTAATAGAAGTAGTATTTGTAGTAGTAATAGTTGCAGTAGTACCAATAATTGTAGTAGCAGTAGCAGAAGCAATAGTAATAATTGTAGTAGTACTAGTACTAGTAGTAGCAGTAGTAGTGGTAGTAGTAGTTAAAGTAGTAGGAGTAGTAGTCGGAGTTGGTTTTGGAGTAGGAGTAGTATTAGGAGTAGTAGTATTAGTGGTAGTAGTTGTAGCAGTAGAAGTAGTAGTGTTAGTATTAGTAGTATGAGTAGCAGTAGTAGTAGTAGTAGTAGTAGTAGTAGTAGTAGTTATTGTTGTTGTTGTTGTAGTAGTAGTAGTAGTAATTATAGTAGTAGTTATAGTTGTCGTTGTAGTAGTTGCGGTAGTAGTAGTAATAGTAGTAGCAGTAGTAGTAGTAGTAGTAGTAGTAGTAGTAGTAGTGGTAGTAGTTGAAGTAGCAGTACTTGTTGTTGTTGTACTAGTAGATATAGGAGTTGTAATAGTGGTAGTAGTATGAGTTGGAGTAGTAGTATTTGGAGTATGGGTAGTAGTCGTTGAAGGAGTAGTAGTAGCAGTAGGATTTGGACTACGAGTGGCAATAGAGGTAGTTGTTGTAGTTGTTGTTGTAGCAGTAGTGTTAGTAGTAGCAATGGTAGTATTAGTAGCAACAATAAGAGTGGAAGTAGTAGTAGTAGTTGTAGTACCAGTAGTAGTGGTAGTAGTAATAGAAGTAGTTGTAATAGTAGTAGTAGTAGTAGTGGTGGTGGTGGTAGTAGTAGTAGGAGTTGGAGTAGGGGTGGTAATGTGAGTGGTAGTAGTAGTAGTAGGAGTCAAAGTAGTAGTGGTGGTGGTAGTAGTAGTAGTGGTGGTGGTGGTAGCAGTAGTTGTAGTATTAGCAGTAGTACTAGAAGTAGTAGGAGTAGTAGCAGAATTAGTCGTAGTAGTACTATTATAGAAGTAGTAGAAGTAGTAGTAGAAGAAGAAGTATGAGGAGTAGCAGTTGTGGTAGCAATAGTAGCAGTAGCAGCAACAACAGTAGTGGAACTAGTAGAAGAAGTAGCGGTAGAAGTAGTAGTAGTAGTAGGAGTAGTAGTAGTGGCAACCCCAGTGGTAATAGTAGTAGTGGTAGTAGTTAGATTTGTAGCAGTAGTAGTAGAAGTAGTAGTTGCAATAGAAGTAGTAGTATTAGTAGTAGTGGTTGTAGTAGTAGTAGCAGCAGTAGTAGTAGTAGTTGAAGTAGTAATAGTAATAGTTGGGGCTGTAGCAGTAGTAGCAAAAGTAGTACCAGTGCAAGTTGTAGTAGTAGTAGTAGTAGTAGCTGTTGTAGCAGTTGTTGTCGCAATAGAAGCAGTAGTAGTGGAGGTAGCAGAAGTAGTTCTAGTAGCAATAACAATAGTAGTAGCTATAGCGGTAGTTGAAGCAGTAGTTGTAGTAGTTGTAGTACCAGTAGTAGTAGTATTAACAGTAGTACCAGTACTAGTAGTAGTAGTACTCGTAGTAGTAACAGCAATAGCAACAACAATAGTAGTTGTAGTAGCAGCAGCAACAATAGTTCTGGCAAAAGTTGTACAGTAGTAATAGACGTAGTAGCAGTAGAAGTAGTACTTGTAGCAATAGGAGCAGTAGCAGCAGCAACAACAGTAGTAGTTGCAGTCGCAATAGTAGCTGCAGTAGGAGTAGTTGTAGTGAATGTAGTAGTAGTTGCAGTAGTCTTTGCAGTAGCAGTTGTAGCAAAAGTAGTAGAGGTGGTAGTAGTTGTAGTAGCAATAGTGGTAGCAGCAGTAGTAGTAGCCACAATGATAGCACTAGTACTAGTAGTGGTAGTCGTAGGAACAGTGTTAGTTGTAGAATAAGCAGTAGGAGTAGTGCTAGAGCAGTCGTATTACAAGCAGCAGTAGTGGTAGTAGCAGCAGCAGCAGTAGTAGTAGGAGATGTAGTAGTAGCAAAAGTAGCAGAAGTAGTAGCAACAGTAGTAATAGTTCCAGTAGTAGTAGTAGTGGTAGTAGTAACCATAGTGGATATAATAGTTGTTGTAGTAGCAGTAGTAGCAGCAGAAGTAGTAGTAGTTGTTGGAGTTACAGCAGTAGTAGTAGCCATAGTAGCAGTAGTAGTAGCAGCAGCAGCAGCAGTAGTAGCAGTAGTAGTAGCCGTAGTAGAAGTAGTAGTAGCAATAGTAGTAGTGATAGAAGTAGCCGTAGTAGTAGTAGTATCAGAAGTAGTAAAGGCAGTAGCAGTAGTAAGAGATGTAGTAGTAAAGGCAGTAGTAGTAGAAGCATTATTTGTAGTAGTAAGAGACATAGTCGTAGCAACAACATCAACAATAGTTGTAGTAGCAGTAGTGGTGATAGCAGTAATAGTAGTTGTAGCAGTAGTAGTAGTAATAGTAATAGTAGCGGTAGTAGAAGTAATAGTAGAAGTAGCAGTAGTAGTGGTAGCAGCAAAAGTAGTAGTTGCAGTTATTGTAGATTAGTAATAGCAATATTAGTAACAACAATAGTCGTATTTATAGAAGCAATAGTAGCTGTAGTAGCAATAGCAATAGGCATAGTAGTAGCAGTAGCGGTAGCCATTGTAGTAGCAGTAGTAGAAGTAGTTGCAGCTGCAACAGTAGTTGTAATAGTAGTAGAAGAAGAAGTCATAGTTGTAGCTGTAGTACTAGGAGTAGTAGCGGTAATAGTAGTTGCAACTGTAGTCGCAATAGTAACAACAATAGTAATAGTACTAGCAGTAGTTTCTATAGTTGGAGTAGTACTAGATGTAGTAATAGTAGTGCTTGTAGTCACGTTTGTAGTAGCAGTTGTAGTAGTAGTAGTAGTAGAACTAGTGGTAGTAGTAACTATAGTAGTAGCTGCGGCAGTAGTAGTAGAAGGAGAAGTAATAATAGCAGTAGTTATAGCTGTAGTAGTAGTAGAAGCAGAAGTAATAGTAGTATTTGTTGTAGTGGGAGTAGTAGTAGTAGTAGTTGTTGTTGTTGTTGTTTTAGTATCAGAAGTTATAGTAGTTCTAGGAATAGCAATAGTATTCGTAACATTAGTAGTAGTAGTGGTAGTAGTTGCAGTAGTGTAATAGTTGTAGTAGCAGTAGTTCCAGTAATAGTAGTAGTAGTAGTAGTAGCAGCAGCAGCTGCAGTAGTAGTAGTAGTAGTGGAAGTAGTAGCAATACTATTAATAACAGTAGTCGTAGTAGTACCAGTAGTAATAGTTGTTGTAGTAGTAGTTGTAGTAGCAGTAGCAGTAGTCATTGTAGTAGTAGTAGTAGTAGTAGTGGTAGTAGTAGCAGTAAGAGTAGCAGTAGTAGTCGCAGAAGTAGTAGTAGTCGGAAAAGAAGTAGTAGTAGTAGTAGTAGTAGCAGTAATAACAGTAGTTGTAGTAGTAACAACAACAATAGTAGTAGCAGTAGTGGTACAAGTACGAACAGTAGCATTAGTAGTAAAAGTAGTTGTAGTCGGAGCAGTAGTCCTGATAGTAGCAGTTGTAGTAGCAGAAGTTGTAGTAGTTGCGTTAGTAGTCATTGTAGTAATATTAGTATTAGTTGAAGTAGTAGTATTGGTAGTTGTAGTAGTAGTATTACTATTAATGGAAGATGTAATAGTAATAGCAGCAGCAGTAGTAGTAGGTGAAGTAGTAGCTATAGCAGTAGCAGTAATAGTAGTAGTAGCGATAGTACAAGTAGTAGTTGTTGGAGCGTTAGTAGTAGAAGTTGCTGTGGTAGTATGAGAAGTAGTAGTAGTAGTAGCAATAGCTATAGTAATAGTAGTTGTTGTTGTTGTTGCGATAGCGGTAGTAGTTGTTGTAGAAGTAGCAGTAGTGGTAGTAGTAGCTATAGTAGTTGTAGTAGCTGTAGTAATAGCAATAGTAGCAGCAATTGTGGTTGTAGTAGTAGTCGTAGCGGCAACTGCAATAGCAGTAGTAGTATAGTAGTAGTAGTTGTTGCAGTAACAGTAGTGGCAGTAGTGGTAGCTGTAGCTATAGTTGTAGTAGTAGTAGCAGCAGCAGCAACAGTAGTTGTAGTAATAGTCGCAAGGGTAGTAATAGTAGTAGTAATAGTAGTAATAGTAGTTATAGTAGTAATAGTGTCAATAGTAGTACTAGTAGTTATGGTAGCGGTAATTGTAGTAGTAGTAGAAGTTGTAGTAGTAGTAATTGTAGTGATAGTAGTAGCACTAGTAGTAGTAGAAGTAGTAGTTGTAGTAATAGTCTTCATAGTTGTTGTATCAACAATATTAGTAATAGTAGCAGCAGTAGTAGTAGTAGTAATAGTTGTTGAAGTAGCTGAAGCAATAGAAGCAGCAGTGGTAGTAGTAGATGTAATGATAGTAGTAGCAATAGTAGCAATAGTAGTAGAAGTAGCAGCAGCATTAGAATTAGTAGTAGGTGTCCCTGTAGTAGCAGCTATTGTAGGAGTAGTAGTAGTAGCGGTAGCAGTAGTTGTAGTTATAGTAGCAGCAGTAGATATAGTAGTAATTATAGTAGAAGTAGTACCAGTAGCACTTGTAGTAGTAGCAGTAGCTGCTATAGTAGTAGGAGTAGTAGTTGTTGTTGTTGTAGTAGTTGTCGGAGTAGTAGTAGTAGGAGGAGGAGGAGGAGGAGGATAGCAGTAGTGGTTGTACTAGTAGTCGTAGTAGTAGCAACAATAGTTGTAGTAGAAGTAGAAGTAGCAGTAGTAGGAGTAGCTGTAGGAGCAGTAGTATTGGTAGTAGTAGTAGTAGTAGTAGCAAGAGTAGCGGTAGTAGAAGTAACAGCAGTCATAGTTGCAATAGTAACAGAATTAGTAGTAGCGCAAGTAGCAGTAGTTAAGGAAGTAGTAGTTGTTGTTGTAGTAGTAGTAGTCGAAGTAGTAGTGGCAGTAGTAATAGTTGTAGTGGTAGTAGAAGTAGTAGCTTTAGTAGTAGTGGTGGTGGTCATAGTAGTAGTAGGAGTAGGAGTAGTAGTAGTAAAAGTAGTAGCAGAAGTACTAGTAGTAATTGTAGCAGTAGCAGCAGCAGCAATTGTTGTCGCAGTAATAGTAGTTGCAGTAGTAGGAGTGGTAGTAGGAGTGGTAGTTGTAATAGTAGTAGATGTTGTAGTGGATGTTGTTGTGGTGGAAGTATTAGCTGAAGTTGTAGTGGGAATAGTACTTTTCGTAGAAGGAGCAGGAGTAATAGAAGTACTAGTAGCAGTGATAGTAGTTGTAGCAATAGTTGTAATAGTAGCAATAGTAGTAGTAGTAGTAGTAGTAGGAGCAGCAGGAGTAGTAATAGTTGGAGAAGAAGAAGAAGAAGAAGTAGCAGTAGTAATAGTAGTAGTAGTAGTAGTAGTAGTAGTAGTAGTAGTAGCTAGAGAATTAGTACTAGTTGTTGTTATTATAGTAGTAATAAGAGTAGTTGTAGTAGTAGTAGAAGTAGCAATAGTAAGAGTGATAGTAGCAGTAGTAGCTGTAGTAGCTATCGTAGCTGCTGTAGCAGCAATAGTTGACGTAGTTGTAGTGGTAGCAACAGTAGTGCCAATAGTAGCAGTAGTAGCAGTCGTAGTAGCAGTAGAACTATTGTTACTAGTACTACTACTACTTCTCCTATTACTACAACTGCTATTGCTACTACTACTACAACTATTGCTGCTACTCCAACTACTACTACTACTTCCACCCTTTTTGTGATTACTGCTACTACTTTTGTTGCTTGTCGTGCTTCTAATACTGCTACTACTACTAATATTCCAAGTACTTCTGCTACTAATCCTAACACAACCTCTACTCCTTCACCTACTCCTACCACTACTAGTACTAATAGTACTACAACCACTACTACTATTGCTACTATTACAATAACAACAACTACTAATATTACTACCACAGCTACACCACTACTACAACAACTATTACTGCTACTACTTCTACAGCTATTTCTGCTACTGCTACTACTACTGCTGCTGCTGTTGTTGCTGCTGCTACAACTATTGCTAGAACTTCTACTATTACTACTACTGAAAATACTACTATTTTGCTACTGCTACTACTATGCCTATTGCTATTGCTACTACTACTTTTGATACTACGACTTCAACTACCACTATTTCAACTACTTGTGCTACTACTAGTATTGCTCCTCTTCCTCCTCCTTCTCTTGCTATTAGTACTACTACAACTAATTGTACTACAGCTACTACTACTGCTACTGCTACTACTGTTACTAGTACTATTGCAACTACTAGGACTACTACTACTCCAACCACTACTACTACTACTCCTCCTACTACTACTATTACTACTACTACTAGTTCTACTCCTACTTCTACTGCTACTACTACTGCTACTAGTATGTCTACTACTACCACTACCAGTTCTACTACTCTAGTGCTATTACTACTACAGCTACTATAACTACTGCTTCTACTACTGCTATACCAACTAATTCTTCTATAATTACTACTGCTATGACATT
This sequence comes from Trichopus zeylanicus subsp. travancoricus, assembly GCA_005019695.1. Taxonomy (NCBI): domain Eukaryota; kingdom Viridiplantae; phylum Streptophyta; class Magnoliopsida; order Dioscoreales; family Dioscoreaceae; genus Trichopus; species Trichopus zeylanicus. Next base: position 34,439 of record RXID01016239.1, on the reverse strand, counting down.
TACTTCTACTATTGCTACTACTAGTTCTACTAGTACTACTACTATACTACTACTGTTGCTACTGCTACTACTCCTACTATGAGTAATACTCCTACTATGACTTACACTACTACTTCTACTACTTCAAATATTACTATGACTGCTACTACTACTACTACAACTACTGTTAATATGATTACTACTACCACTACTACTACTAATACTAATCCCGCTGCTACTATTACTACTACTACTACTACTACAACAACAACAATAACTACTACTACTGTTGCTGCTCCACCCCCTACTACCACTACTACTGTGACCTCTACTACCGCTATTGCTACTCCTACTACAACAACTACTACTACTATTACAAATCCTACTACTAGTATTACAAGTACTACTACTCCAACTAGTATTCCTTCCCCAACATGTATTCCTACTACTACTCCCACTACTACCACTACTACTACTGCTACTACTACTACAACTAATACTACTACTACTACTACTACTATTACTACTACTACTACTTCTACTTCTACTACTACAACTACTGCTACTAGTAGAACTTTCACTGCTACTACTACTCTAATTGCTACTACTATTATTGCTAGTACTACTACTACTCCAACTACTACTATTGCTGTTGCTATTGCTGCTATTGCGACATTACTATGGCTACTACTATTACCATTACTCCAATTGTTACTACTATTACTATTGCGGCCGCTACTATTACTACTGCTATTGTTGGTCCTGCAACTACTAATACGGCTACTACTAGTACTACTATTACTACTATTATGACTGCTACTACAAAAACTACTACTGCTGCTACTCCAAGTACAGCTACTACTGCTACTAATAATACTAATACTCCTACTACTTCTATAAGTACTACTTCTGCTACGACTACTACTAGTAATACTCCTATTACTTTTGCTACTACTATTATTGCTACTATAATAAATACTACTAGTACAACAACAACTACTACTACCCCAACTACAACTGCTATAGCTACTACTCTTAGTACTGCTTCTGCTACTACTACTACTATTGCTTCAACTGCTACAGCTACTACTACTACTGGTACCACTAGTGCTTCTGCAACTACTCATGCTACTACTACTACTACTATTACTTCTACTACTACTATTACTACTACTACTAATACTACAACAACAACTGCTACTACTGCTACAACCATTAGCTACTACTCCTACTACTCTTACTATTGTTTCTACTACTACTTTTGTTACTACAATTGCTGTTACTCCTTCTAATGCTACTTCTCCATTCTAGTCTAACTATTAATACTACTACCACTACTACTACTAATACTTCTACAACCACAACTATGACTGCTACTACTACTACTTCTGCTACTACTGTTGCTCCAACTACTACTACTACCACTACTGCTACTAGTAATGCTATTGTTGTTGTTGCTGCTACAACTACAGCTACTACTTCTACCACGACTACAACTACTACAGCTCCTACTACTACTTCTACTGCCACTACTACAACTATTGTTGTGGCTGCTACTACAACAACAAATACTACTACTGCTACTACTCCTACTACCACAACAACTACTGCTTCTACTACTACTACTACTACTTCTACAACTACAACAACTATTGCTACTGCTGCTACTACTTCAACTACTACTTCTACTACGACCTTTACTACTACTACTGCTGCAACTGTTACTATACTACAACTACAACTACTACCACTACTACAAATAATACTACTACTACTAATAGTACAACTACTAAAACTTCTCCTACTACTATTTCTTCTTCTACTACTATTGGTACTACTACTTCTTCAACTACTATTGCCATAACTACTACAACAACTTCTACTACTAGAATAACAACAACTACTACTACTACAACCCCAGCTACTGCAACTTCTATTGTTACAACTACAACAACTACTACTACTACTCCTTCGACTACCGCATCTATTACTACTACAACTACTATGGTGATGACTACTACGACTACTGTAACAGCTACTTCTACTACTCCTACTGAAACTACAAGTACTGCAATAACTTCTACTACTACTACAACTACTGCTACTACTTGTACTACTACCACAACTACTATTGCTACTGTTACAACAACTACTACTACTACTGTTACTACTCCTCCTACTACCACAACTATTATTTCTTCTACTACTACTACCATTTCTACTTCTGCTACAGCTACTACTATTACTGCTACTACTGCTGCTGCTACTACTCCTACTACTACTACTGATGCTACTGCAGCTACTACTGCTAGCACTACTACGACTGTTGCTACTACTACTATTATTACTGCTGTTGTTGTTGTTGTTGTTATTGTTACTACTCCTACTCTAACTCCAACTCCTCCTACTACAACTGGTACTACTATAACCATTGCTACTACTACTCCTGCTATTACTACTATTACTAATACTACTACTACTACTACTACTACTACTAATACTACTACTTTAGCTGCTGCTACTGCTACTGCAAGTAGTGCTTCAACTACTTCATCAACTACTACTGCTACTTCTACTATTAATACACTACTACTATGACTATTACTACTACTACTACTCTTACTCCTATTATAACAACAACTACTAGTTCTACTACAACAACTACTACTACGACTAATACCATGACTACTGCTACTACTACTATCACAACTATTGCTTCTGCTATTGCTATGACTCCTACTACTGCTACTACTACTAATATTACTACTACTACCACTTCTACTACAACTACTACTAGCACTACTACTATAACTTTTACTACTACTACTGCTACTACTACTAGTACTCTACTAGTACAACAACTACTCCTATGGCTACTCATACTACTACCACTAGTACAACTACTACTGCTACTGCTGGTATCACAGCTACTGCAGCTACTGCTTTTATTGCTACTACTACTGTTACTACTCTTATTACTAATACTACTACAAGTACTATTACTACTACTACTACTATTACCAGTACTACTGCTACTACTACTACTAATATTATCAGTGCTACTACTACTACTACTACTACAACAACAACAACAACAACTACTACTAGTACTCCTACAACTACTACTATTGGTACTACTACTCTTGCTACTACTACTGCTACTCTTACTACGTCTACTAGCACTACCACTACTATTACTACTACTACGACTACTATTACTTCTACGACTACTACAACAACAACAACTACTACTACTACTCCTACTGCTACTCCTACTCCAACACCTACTCCTATTACTACAACTACTACTACTATTGCTACTATTACTACTACTACTACTACACTTACTACCACTACTCGTACTGCTACTACAGCTACTACTACTAATACTACTACTATTGTAACAACTACACCTTCTCCTACTACTATTACTACTGCTGCTACTACTGCTACTCCAACTAATACTACATCTACTGCTACTACTACTATAATGACTACTATTACTGCTACGACTACTACTACTACTATTACTTCTACTACTATTACTTCTATTGCAAATACTACAACCACTACTTTCACTGCTACAGCAGCTGCTAATACTACTACTACTACTACTACTACTACAACAACAACAACTACTATGGCTACAACTACTACTGCAACTTCTATTACTTTCTCTACTGCTTTTACTATAGTAGCTACTACTATAGCTACTGCAACTATTGCTACACCAACTAATACTACTGTTGCTACTACCACTAATGCTACTAATAGTACTACGACTATTGCTATTATGGCAACTACTGCTACTATTACTACCACTAGGTCGACTACTGCTACAATTACTATTACAACTACTACTACATCTGCTACTACTTCGACTACTACTACTATTGTTACAACAAATACTACTACTGCTATTGCTACTACTACGAATACTTCTACTACTACTACTACTATTACAGCTACTACTACTATTAGTGCTACTAATGCAACAACAAATACTAATGATACTACTACTGCTACTACTACTACCTCTCCTATAATAATAATAACTATTACTACTGCTACTGCTGCTGCTACTGCCTCTACTACTACTACTACTATGGCTACGACAACTAATGCCATTACTACTACTTTTTCTACTTCTACTACTACTGCTACTACTACTCTGACTACAACTATTGCTACTCCAAAAATACTACAGCTGCTACTACTGCAATTGCTACTACTAGTGTTATTGCAACGACTTCTACTACTACTACTATTACTTCTAGAACTCTTACTACTACTGCAAATACTGCTACCACTACTTCGAATGCTACTACTGCTACTACAATTACTACTACTACTACTACTACTACTACTACTACTACTACTACTACTATGGCTACCACAACTACTGCCACTACTACAACTTCCTCTACAACTTTTACTATTGCTACTACCACTGCTACTACTACAACTTTGACTCCAACTAATACTATAGCTGTTACTACACTACTCCTACTACTATAATACAACAACTGCTACTACTTCAGCTACTATTACTTCCTCTTCTACTACTACCACTACTAGTACTACTACTACTTCAACTTCTTCCACTACTATTCCAACTACTACTACTACTACTGCTACTATGGCTACTATAGGTACTGCTGCTACCACTACTTTGGCTGCTACAACTATCCCAATTACTACTAAAACTACTACTACATCTACTACTGCGGCTACTACCGCTACTATTGCTACAACAAATACTACTACTGCTATGACTACTACTACTACTACTATTATTACAACTACTGCTACTATTAGTGATAATAATAATACAACAAATACTACTACTACTACTACTACTACTACTACTACTACTACTACTACCACCACTCCTTAGAAATAATAACTACTACTACTTGTTTTATAATAATTACTACTGCTACTAATAGTAATGCTAGAACAACTATTGTAGCTGCTACTGCTACTACTATTGCTACTACTCCGACTACTACTGCTTATCTTACTACAATTACTACTACAACTACTATTGCTACTAGTATTACTATAACTACTTCTACTACTATTACTACTCCTTCTGCAGGTAGTACTATCACTAGTACTGCTATGATTATTACTACTACTATTACTGGTACTATAGCTGTTATTGTTGCTTCTACTACCACTACTCAGAATGCTACAACTCTTACAACTGCTACTATAATTACTACTACTACTGCAACTACATCCACTACTACAGCTACTTATGCTACTATTACTGCTACTGCTACTACTACGACTACTAATACTACTACTATTACGACTACAACTGCTACTACTGCTACTACTAATACTACTACAACTACTACTACTACCTGAACTACTACTACTTCTATTACTACTATTATCACTATTACTGTTGCTACTACTGCTGCTGCTACTACTCTTATAGTTACCACTACTACTCCTGCCCCTATCACAATAACTACAACTACTAGGAGTAGTAGAAGCAGTATTTGTAGTAGTAAGAGACGTAGTCATAGCAGAAACATCGACAGTAGTTGTAGTAGTAGTGGTGGTGATAGTAGTAATAGTAGTAGTAGTGGTAGTAGAAGTAATAGTAGAAATAGCAGTAGTAGTGGTAGCAGCAAAAGTAGTAGTTGCAGTTGTTGTATAGTAGTAATAGCAATATTAGTAACAACAGTAGTCATAGTTATAGAAGCAGTAGTAGCTGCAGTAGTAGTAGTAGTTGTAGTAGGAGTAGTGGCTATAGCAGTAGTAGCAATAGCAAAAGCCATAGTAGTAGCTGTAGCGGTAGCCATTGTAGTAGCAGTATTAGAAGTAGTTGCAGCAGTGACAATAGTAGTAGTAGTAGTAGTAGTAGTAGAAGTAGTAGTAGAAGAAGAAGTCGCAGTTGTAGCTGTAGTACTAGGAGTAGTCGCGGTAATAGTAGTTGCAATGGTAGTCACAGTAGTAACAATAGTAGTTTCTGTAGTAAGAGCAATACTAGAAGTAGAAATAGTAGTACTTGTAGTCGCATTTGTAGTAGCAATTGTAGTAGTAGTAGTGGAAGTAGTGGTAGTAGTAACTATAGTAGTAGTAGCAGCAGTAGTAGTAAAAGGAGAAGTAATAATAGTAGTAGTCATAGCCAAAGTAGTAGTAGAAGCAGTAGTCGTATTAGTAGTTGTTGTAGTAGTAGGAGGAGTAGTAGTAGTAGTAGTAGCAGTAGTTTTAGTAGCAATAAATATAGTATGTCTAGGAGTAGTAGTAGTATTTATAATATTAGTAGCAATAGTGGAAGTAGTTGTAGTAGTAGTAGTAGTGGCAGTAGTGTACTAGTTGTAGTAGCAGTAGTTCCAGTAATAGTAGTAGTAGTAATAACAGTAGCAGTAGCAGTAGCAGTAGTAGAAGTAGCTGAAGTAGTTGCAGTACTATTGTAACAGTAGTTGTAGTATTACCAGCAGTAATAGTTGCAGCAGTAGCAGTAGTAGTAGTAGTAGTTATAGTAACAGTAACAGTAGTCATTGTAGTAGTAGTAGTAACAGTAGTAGTAGTAGTAGTAGTAGTAAGAGTAGCAATAGTAGTCGCGGTAGTAGAAGTAGTAGTAGTAGTAGCAATTGCAAAAGTGGTTATAGTAGTAACAATAGTAGTAGCAGTAGTAGTAGTGGTAGAAGTACGAACAGTAGCATTAGTAGTAACAGTAGTTGTAGCCGGAGAAGTAGTCCTAGTAGTCGCAGTTGTAGCATCAGAAGTAGTAGTAGCTGTAGCTGTGGTAGTAGTGGTTGTAGTAATATTAGTATTAGTTGGAGTAGTAGTATTATTAGTGGTAGTAGTATTGTTACTATTAATGGAGGAGGTAGTAGTAGTAGTAGGTGAAGTAGTAGCTATAGCAGTGGCCGTAATAGTAGTAGCAGCAATAGTACATGTAGTAGTTGTTGTAACAGAAGTAGTAGCAATTGCAGTAGTAGTAGCATGAGTAGTAGTCATAGTAGCAGTAGTTGTAGTTGTAGTTGTAGTTGTTGTTTTTGTGATAGCAGTAGTAGTTGTTGTAGAAGTAGGAGTAGTGGTAGTAGTAGCTATAGTAGTTGTAGTAGCTGTACTAATAGCAGAAGCAGCAGCAATTGTGGTTGTAGTAGTAGTCATGGTGGTAACTGCAATAGTAGTAGTAGTATAGTAGTTGTTGTTGTTGTTGTAATAGTAGTGGCAGTAGTTGTAGCTGTAGCTGTAGTTGTAGTAGTAGTAGCAACAACAATAGTAGTAGTAGTAATAGTTGCAAGAGTAGTAATAGTAGTAGTAGTAGTAGTTATAATAGTAATAGTGTCAATAGTAGTGCTAGTAGTTATAGTAGCGGTAATAGTAGTAGCAGCAGCAGTAGTAGTAGTAGTAATTGTAGTGGTTGTAGTAGCACTATTAGTAGTAGAAGTAATAATAGTAGTAGTAGAAGTAGGACTAGTAGTTGTAGAAGTAGTAGTTGCAGTAATAGTAGTCATAGTTGTTGTATCTATAATAGTAGTAATAGTAGCAGTAGTAGCAGGAGTAGCAACAGAAGCAGTAGTAATAGTTATTGAAGTAACTGAAGCAGTAGAAGTAGCACTGGTAGTAGTCGAAGTAATAATAGTAGTAGCAGTAGTAGTAATAGTAGTAGTGATAGTAGTAGCAGTAGCAGCAATAGTAGTAGTAGTAGTAGTAGCATTAGAATTAGTAGTAGTTGTCACTGTAGTAGCAGTTGTTGCAGGAGTAGTAGTAATAGCGGTAGTAGCAGTTGTAGTTATAGTAGTAGCAGTAGATGTAGTAGTAATTATAGTAGTAGTAGTATAACAAGTAGTAGCTATAGTAGTAGTAGTTGTTGTTGTTGTAGTAGTAGTCACCGGAGTAGTAGTAGTAGTAGTAGTATTAGTAGGAATAGCAGTAGTATTTGTACTAGTAGTCATAGTAGTAGCAGTCGTAGTAGTAGCAACAGTAGTTGTAGTAAATGTAGAAGTAGCAGTAGTAGTACTAGTAGCTATAGGAGCAGTAGTATTAGTAGTAGAAGTAACAATAGTCATAGTTGTAGTAGTAACAAAATTAGTAGTAATGCTAGTAGTAGTAGTTGTAGTTGTAGTTGTAGTAGTAGTAGCAGTAGTAGTAGTAGTCGAAGTAGTAGTGGCTGTAGTAGTTGTTGTAGTGGTAGTAGAAGTAGTACCTTTAGTAGTCGTGGTGGTGGTCATAGTAGTAGTAAGAGGAGGGGTAGTAGAAGTAGAAATAGTAGTAGTAGTAGTTGTTGTAGCAGAAGTAGTAGTAGTAGTAGCAGCAGCAGCAGTAGTAGTTATAGTAATAGTAGTTGCAGTAGTAGGAGTGGTAGTTGTAATAGTAGTAGATGGTGTAGTAGCAGTTGTTGTGGTGGTAGTATTAGCTGAAGTTGTAGTGGGAATAGTAGTTGTCGTAGAAGGAGCAGGAGTAGTAGAAGTAGTAGTAGCAGTGATAGTAGTTGTAATAGTAGTTGTTATAGTAGTAATACTAGTAGTAGCAGGAGTAGTAGTAGTAGTAGTCGTAGGAGGAGGAGGAGGAGTAGCAGTAGTAGTAGTAGTTGTTGTTGTAGCTAGAGAACTAGTAGTATTAGTTGTTGTTATCGTAGTAATAATAGTAGTTCTAGTAGTGGCAATAGCATTCGTAGAAGTAATAGTAGTAGAAGTTGTAATAGTAATAGCCATTGCAGTAGTAGTAGTAGTAGAAGTAGCAATAGTAAAAGTGGTAGTGGTAGTAGTAGTAGGAGTTGCAGTAGCTATCATAGCTGCTGTAGCTGCGGTAACGACAACAACAACTACTACTATTGCTATTGCGGCTACTACAATTAATTCTACTTCTACTACTACTATTTCTATAACTACTACACCTATACTTCTACGACGGCTGCTACTACTACAGATGCTACTACTACAACAGCTATTATTACTACTACTATTACTGTTACTACCTTGACTACTACTACAGCGCATTCTGAAACTACTACTACTACTCTTATTACTACAACTACTATTGCTACTGCTGCTACTTCAACTACTACTACTACTCCAACTCTTTCTGCAACTACTGCTACTACTTTTGTCGCTTGTCGTGCTGCTAGTACTACTACAACTAGTAATACTCCAAGTACTACTACTATTGCTACAGCTCCTAATATAACCTCTACTCCCACACCTACTCCTCCTACGACTACTACTTTTACTTCTTTTGCTACTACTACTACTTTTGCGAATAGTACTACGACCACTACTACTACTGCTACTATTACAACAACAACTACTACTAATATTACAGCAACTACTACTATTACTACTACTGCTACTGCTACTACTACTAATACTACTACTTCTACTTCTACTACTTCTGTTGCTACTTCAACTACTACTAGTACTGCTACTACTCCTACTACTACTGCTACTACTATTACTACAACTTCTATTGCTACTGCTAGTACAAGCACTACTACTGTTATTGCAACTACTACTATTGCAACTACTACTATTGCAACTACTACTACTACAACTACAACTACAACTTCTACTATTGCTACTGCTGCAGCACTGCTACTCATATAGCAACTTCTACTGCTAGTGCTACTACAACTTCGGCTACTACTACTACTACAACTACTACTACGACTAATACTACTACTACTAGTGCTACTACTACTACCACCACTACTTCCACTACAATTGCAACTACTATTACTACTACTGCTACTATTATTGCTACTACTACTCCTATTACTACTGCTACTCCTATTACTGTTTCTTCTACCTGTACTGCTAGTACTGCCACTACTACTGCTGCTATTATAAATGTTATTACTACTGCTAATACTTCTGCTGTTGCTATTGCTACCACTCCAACTACTACTACGACTACAACTACTATCACTACTTCTACTGCAACTGATACTACTACTACTACAACTTCTGCTACTGCTACTACTACTAGTACCACTACTACTGCTACTGCTACTACTACTCCTACTACTGATACTACTACTACTACTACTACTACTACAATTATAAATGCTACTACTACTGCTACTACTACTCATGTTGCTGCTCCAACTACATCAACAACTATTACTACTTCTACTACAACTGCTACTAATACTACTACTACTATTATTCCAACTAATTATAGTACTACTATAACTTCTACTACTACTACCACTACGACTGCTAGTGCTACTGTTGCTACTACTACCATGACTATTACTCCTACTACTACCACGACTACTACTACTACTATTACTACCACTACTACTACTAGTACTATTATTATTATAACTACTCCTACTCCTGCTACTAGTCCGACTACTACAACTATTCCTACTCCTGCTACTCGTAATACTGCTACTACTACAACTATAACTGCTGTTACTACTACTACAACAACAACTACTAATACTATTGCTTTTACTATTACTAATACTACAACTACTTCTACTACTCCTACTCGTACTCCTACTCCTGCTAATAGTACTACTACTTTTACACCTACTATTGTGACAACTACTCCTACAGCTACTACTGCAATAGCAACTACTACTATTATTACTACTACTCCTCCTCCTACTACTATTATTACTATGACTTATACGACTGCTACTAGTGCTACTACTACTCCTAGGACTACTACTACTACTACTACTACCAGAACTACTACAGCTACTACTACTACTCCTACTACTAATACTACTACAACTACTGCTGTTGCTGTTGCTACTATTGCAACTATCGCTACTGCTGCTACGACTGCTATTCCTGCTACAATTACTACTACTACTACAGTAACAACTCCTGTTGTTGCTGCTGTTGCTATTGTGACAATTAATATAGCTACTACTACCCCCACTACTGCTATTGCTACAACTATTATTGCTACTACTACTACTACTGCTACTACTGCTACTACTACTACCACTACTATTGCTGCTGCCGATGCTACCAATACACCTACTACGACCACTACTATTACTACTACAGCGATAGCTACTACTACTATATCTTCTACTACTAATACTACTACATCTAGTACTAATGTTGTTGTTGCTGCTATTGCTACTGTTGCTACTTGTACTTCTACTCCTACTACTTCTCCTCCTACTTCTACTACTGCAACTACTACTGCTGCTGCTACTTTTGCAACTACTTCTACTACTACTGCTGCTACTTTTGCAACTACTTCTACTACTACTGCTACTTCTACTGCTACTATTTATTCAACAGCTACAGCTACTACTACTACTTCTACTGCTACTATTGTAACTACTATAGCTACTACAACTGCAACTAGTGCTATCGCTACTACTCTTGCTACTACAACAGCGACTACTACTACTTACACTACTACCACAATTACTACTACTACAACTACTACTACTACTACTACTACTCTTACTACTGCTACTAATACTACTTCTTCGGTCACGACAACTACAACTACTCCAACTAATACCACTGCTACTGCTACTAGTATTACTACTACAACTTCTACTTTTACTACTATTATTGCTACTACTACTATGACTAGTTCTGCAATTACATATACGACTGCTACTACTACTACTGCAACTACTGCTGCTACTACTACGACCACAACAACAACCACTAGTACTACTACTCCTGCCACTACTACTACTATGCTTACTATAACAACTACTTTTACTGCTACAACTATGACAACTACTACTGCTACTAATGCTACTGCTACTACCTCTACTACTACTATTGTTGTCATTACTACTACACTACTACTACAACTACTAATACTAGCAGACTATTACTCCAACAACTACTACTATTACTACAACAAATACTACTACTGCTACTACTTTTATATCTACTCCTATGGCTACCACTGCTACTACTACCACTACTACTACTACTACTTCTGCTACTACTACTGCTACTGCTACTGTGACTACTATTGCTATTGGTACTACTACTGCTACTACTGCTACAACTAATACTATTGCTACTACTAATCCTATTACTACTGCTACTACTGCTACTACTGCTACTATTGCTACTACTAATCCTACTACTACTACTACCACTACTACTACTACTACCTCTACTATTATTGCTACTATTACTACTAATACTTCTACTACTACTACTTCTGCTACAACTATTACTACTACAACAGTAACTGCTGTAGCTATTACTACTATAACTACTACTGCAACTACTACTACTCCTTCTTCTACTGCAACAACTACAACCATTGTGGTAGCTACGGCCAATACAACTTCTACTACAATTGCCACTGCTATTACTATTATTACTTCTGCAACGACTGCTACAACTACTACAATTACTACTACTAAAATTGCTGCTGCTGCTGCTACTACTACTACTTCTGAGGCTGCTACTACTACTGCTACTATTAATACAACTATTCCTTCAACATCTCCAACTAGCACTACTACTGCAATGACTACTACTGCTATAACTACTGTAACTGCTATAACTATTGCTACTTCTACTGCTACTGCAACAACAACTACTACTACAACTGCTATTACTATTGCCGCTACGGCTACTACTACTACTAGTACAACTGCTACCACTACTGCGACTAGTATTACCCTTACTACTAATACTACTGATACTACTACTTAGCTACTACTACTACAACTACTACTACTTCTATGACTACTGCGACTACTACTACGACTATCTCTACTACATCTCCTAGTACAAGTACTACTGCTGCTGCTACTCCTACTACTACTACCAAGACTACTACTTCTATAAAAACAACTACTACTTCTGCTACTACTGCTAGTACTACTACTACTATTTATATTATTACTACAACTACAACAAATTATACGGTTATAATTGGTACAACTACTGCTACTACTTTTGCCACTACTACTAATATGATTAACACTACTACTACTTCTACTGCTACTACAACAACTAATACTACTACTACTAGTGCTTCTGCTACTGTCTCTACTACTACAACTACTGCTACAACAACTACAACTGGCACTACAACTACTCCAACTACTACTACTATTACTACTACTTATACTACTAATACTACTACTACCACTCCTACTATTGCTGCTACAACTGCTTCTACTACTACTACTAATGCTAGTATTACTACTACTATTACTACTACTACTACTAATACTACTACTAAAGAAACTACTACTACTACTACTACTAATACAACTAGTAATACTACTTCTACTTCTAATACTAATACTACTACTACTACTAATACCACAACTAATACTACTTCTACTACTACTACCACTAATACTACTACTACGTTTACTACTATGACTACAACAATAACTACTCTGATCGCTACTACTACAACCCTTTCTATTACTAATACTTCTACTACTACTACTACTACTACAACTATTGCTACAACAACTACTATTACTACTACTACTGCAACTACTACACTACTATTCCTACTACTACTACACTACTACTACAACTATCACTACTAGCACTGCTACCACTCCAACAACTACTTCAATTGCTACTACAAATACTACTACTACTATTACCACTACTACTACAACTACTCCTATTGTAACTACTACAACAACTACTGCTGCTGCTGCTACTACTACTACTACAACTACTACTGCTACTACTCCTACTATTACTACTACTACTACGGTTACTACTAATACAACTACTACTATACTACTACTATAACTAAGACTAGCACCGCTACTAATCCAATAACTATTACAATTACTTTTGCTAATACTACTACTACTACTGCAACTACTTCTATTGTTGTTGCTACTACTCCAACTATTACAACAACTACTACTACAACTACTACTTCTACAACTACTACTGCAACACCTACTCCTACTACTACTCCTCCTCCTCCTACTTCTAATACAACAACAACTACTACTACTACAACTACATCTATTGCTCCTACTACTACTACTTCAACTATTGCTACTATTGCTATTACTCCTACTACCACCACTACTACTACTCCTATGACAACTGCTACCAAATCTACAACTCTGCCTCCTACTACTACTACAACTACCACTGCTACGACAATTACTTCTACTACTACTAATACTACTTCTTCTACTACTACTCCAACTCCTACTCCTACTGCTACTCGAACTACTACTCCCACTACTGCTATACTGCAACTACTACTAGCATTAAAACTACTGCTGGGACTACTGCTACTACTACTACTACTCCTCCTCAAGCTATAACTACTACTCCTACCATTACTACTAGTACTGCTACTACTCCTATTATTACTATTATTGCTACTACTACTACTATTACTACTACTACTACTACTCCTCCCACTACTATTTGTAGTACTACCACTGCTACTACTACTGCTAGCACGACTACAACAACAACAACAACAACAATAACTACTACTACTACTACTACTACAACTACTACTATTATACTACTACTGTTGCTACTAATACTACTACTACTATGAGTAATACTCCTACTAGTACTTACACCACTACTCCTACTACTGCAAATTGTATTATGACTACTTCTTCTACTACTACTACTATTACTATTACTACTACTACCACTACTACTACCACTACTAATCCTACTGCTACTATTACTTCTACTACTACAACAAACAACAACTAATACTACTACTACGCCTACTACTACTACTACTGCTACTATGACCTCCACTATTGCCACTACAACAATGACAACAACAACAACTACTACTATTACTACTCCTACTCCTACTACTATTATAAGTACAACTACACCAACTAGTATTCCTTCCCCAATTATGTATTCCTACAACTACTCCAACTACAACCACTACTACTACTACTACTATTATTACTACCACAACCACAACAACTACTACTACTATTACAATTACTACTACTACTTCTGCTTCTTCTACTGCAACTACTGCTACTAGTAATACTACCTCCGCAACTACTACTACTTCTGCTACTACAACTTTAGCTACATCTACTACTACTGCGACTACTACAATTGCTATTGCGACTATTACTACTGCTACTACCACTACTCCTATTGGTACTACTATTACTGCAACTATTATTGCTACTGCTACTACGGCCACTACTACTACGACTACTATTGTTGCTCCTATAGCTACTAATATGCCTAGAACAACTGCTACTATTACTACTACTGCGACTGCTACTACAACTACTACTGCTGTTGTTGCTGCTACTGCTGCTGTTGTTACTATTGCTACTACTGCTAATAATACTAGTACTCCTACAACTTCTACTACTACTACTAATGCAACTACTACTACTACAACTACTACTACTACTACTGGAACTACTTTAGCTACTACTACTACTAGTACTTCTGCTACTACAAGTACTGCTACTACTATCGCCACAACTGCTATTGCTATAACAAGAACAACAAGTACAACAACAACTACTCTTATTGTTACCACTAATACAACTACTACATCTACTACTCCTAGTACCTCTACTGCTACTACTACTATTGTTGCTTCAATTGCTACTACTACTACTACAACTACTATAGCTACTGCTGATACTACTAGTGCTTCGGCAACTACTCTTGCCATCACCACCACCACTACTACTACTGTTGCTTCAACTGCTACTGCTACTACTACAACTACTATAGCTACTGCTGATACTACTAGTGTTTCGGCAACTACTTTTGCCACCACCACCACTACTACTACCGCTGTTGCTGATACTACTACTATTGCTACTACTACTACTACTTCTATCACTACAACTGTTGTTACTCCTACTAATACTACTTCTACAACTACTAGTATTACTATCAATAGAACTACTACTACTACTACTACTAGTACTTCTACAACCACAACAATGACTGCTACTACTCCTACTTCTACTACTGCTCTTTCTACTACTACTACTACTGCTATAACTAGTACTACTACCACCACTACTACTAATACTGCCGCTGTTTCTCCAACTACTTTGCATACCACTGTGGCTACTATTACTACTACTACTAGTACTACCACAGTTGCTGCTGCTACCACTACTACAGCTACTACTTCTGCTACTACAAGTACTATTACCACTTCTCCAACTACTACTATTACTACCGCTATGACTTCGACTATGATGACTACTGCTATAGCTACAATTACTGCTACTACTATGACTACTACTATGACTACTTTTACTAGCACTACTACTACTACTACTACTACTACTACTGTTGTTACTAATACTAAAGCTACTACTATCGCCGTACTACTACTCTATTGCAGCTGCTACTACTATTACTCTTGCTACTAAAACTTCTTCTAGTACTACTCTTACTACTACTGCTTCTTTTGCTACTACTACTACTGTTGTAGCTAATACTACTACTATACCGACCTCTTCTCTTACTGCTACAACTGCTGGTCCTGCTACTGCTTCTGCTAGTACTACTACTACTTCTCATACTACTACTACTACTACCACCACTCTAACTACTACAGTTATTAATGTTGTTGCTACATTTGCAATGACTACTACTAATACTACTACCACTTCCACTACAACTGCAACAACTATTGCTATTATTGCTACTGGCGCTATTTTAATTACTAGTCCTACTACTGCTACTACTACTACTACTACTACTAATACTACTACTACTTCCACTACTGCTACTATTACTACTACTGCTACTACTAATACTACTGTTGCTATTACTACGACAACTACTACAACATCTACTACTACTGTTACTACTACTTCCACTACTACTACTAATACTCTTAATAAAATAACTACTACTTCTGCTTTTCCTGCTACTACTGCAACTACTGCTACAGCTACTACTACTACTACTACTACACTGTATACTACTATAGCTCCTTCTATTACTGCTAGTACTGCTACTACTTCTATTGCTACACCTTCTACTACTCCTACTACTACAACTCCTACTCAAAAACCAACTCCTCCTACTACTACTAATACAACTACTACTACTTCAACTACAACTACTACTATTGCAGTTGCTGCTACTACTACTGCTTCCTCTACCACTACTACTACTGCTGTCACAGATACACCACTACTACAACTACTACTACTACAACTACTTCTACAGCTACTTCTGCTGCTGCTGCTACTACTACTACTACTACTACTATTACTACTACTGTTGCTGCTACTACAACTATTGCTAGAACTTCTACTATTACTACTACTAAAAATACTACTATTACTGCTACTGCTACTACCCTTACTACTACTTTTCATACTACTACTTTAACTACTTGTGCTACTACTAGTACTTCTCCTCCTTCTCCACCTTCTCTTGCTATTAGTACTACTACTAGTAGTTGTACTACATCTACTACTACTCCTACTACAACTATTGGTACTAGTACTACTGCATCTACTTTGACTACTACACCTACTACAACTACTACTCCTCCTCCTACTACTACTACTCCTACTACTACTACTACTATTACTACCACTACTAGTTCTACTATTACTACTTCTACTGCTACTACTACTACTACTAGTACTTCTACTACTACCACTACCACTGCTACTACTGCTAGTGCTATTACTACTACAGCTACTATAACTACTGCTACTACTACTGCTACACCAACTAATGCTTCTATAGTTACTACTACTATGACATTTACTTCTACTATAGCTACTACTACTATACTACTACAGGTGCTACTACTACTCCTCCCACTATGACTAATATTCCTACTATGACTTACACTACTACTTCTACTACTGCAAATATTACTATGACTGCTACTACTACTACTAGTGTTACTATGACAACTACTACCAGCACTACTACTAATACTAATCCTGCTACTACTATTACTACTACTACTACAACAACAACAACTACTGCTGCTGTTGCTCCTCCTCCTCCTCCTACTACTACTATGACCTCTACTACCACAATTGCTACTCCAACTACAACAACAACTACTACTGTTCTAATCCTACTACTACTATTACAAGTACTACTACTCCAACTAGCATTCCTTCCCCAACACATATTCTTACTACTACTCCCACTACCACCACTACTACTACTGCTACTGCTACTACTACTACACTACTACTACTACTACTACTACTACTACTACTACTACTACTACTACTACTACTACTATTACTACTACTACTTCTACTTCTACTACTACAACTACTGCTACTAGTAGTACTACCATCGCTACTACTACTCCAATTGCTACTACTACCACTGCTAGTATAACTACTACTGCGACTACTATTACTGGTGTTATTACTGCTGCTATTGTGACCATTACTATCGCTACTACTACTGCCATTACTCCAATTGCTACTACTATTATTGTGACTACTACTACTGCTACTACTGCAGTTGTTACTACTAGTACTACTGTTGTTGCTCTTGCAGCTACTAATATGGCTACTACTAGGACTACTATTACTACTACTTTGACTGCTACTAGAACTACTACTACTGCTGTTGCCCCTACTATAGCTACTGCTGCTGCTAATAATACTAGTACTCCTACCACTTCTAGTACTACTACTTCCGCAACTACTACTATTGCAACTACTACTGCGACTACTTCTGCTGCTGCTGCTATTACTAATGCTGCTACTACTTCTACTACTACTATTATTGCTACAATAATAAATACTACTAGCACAACAACTACTACTACTACCACCATCACAACTACAACTGCTACAGCAACTACTCTTAATACTGCTTCTGCTACTACTACTACTACTATTGCTTAAACTATTACTGCTACTACTACTACTGGTACTACTAATGCTTCTGCAACTACTCTTGCTACTACTACTGTTGTTGCTGCTACTACTACTATTACTACTACTACTAATACGACAACAATAACTATTACTACTGCTAGAACTACTAGCTAGTACTCCTATTACTGTTACTATTGCTACCACTACTACTTCTGTTACTACAATTACTGTTACTCCTTCTATTGCTACTTCTCCATTTCTAGTCTAACTATTAATACTACTACCACTACTACTACCAATACTTCTATAACCACAACTATGACTGCTGCTACTACTACTACTACTACTACTACTACTACTACTACTGCTACTCTTGCTGCTACTACTACTACTATAACTACTACTACTACTATAACTACTACTACTAATAATAATATTGCCGCTATTGCTCCAACTACTACTACTACAACCGCTGCTACTATTACTACTACTACTACTGATGCTACTGCTTCGGCTACTACAGCTACTACTACTACTTGTCCAACTACTACTACTACTACTGGTACTATTGCTACTGCTACAACTTCTACTATGACTACTACTACTACTACCGTACTGCTACAATTACTACCAAGACTACTACTACTACTTCTATTATTACTAGCACTGCTACAACAACTGCTACTACTGTTGCTATTACTATAACCGTACTATAGCTCTACTGCAGCTACTACTACTATTACTATTGCAACTAATACTGCTTCTACTATTATTGTTACTACTGCTACTTCTTTTGATACTACTACTACTGCAGCTGTTGCAGTAACTACAGCTACTACTAATAGTACACCTACTTCTCCTACTACTATACCTACTTCTTCTCCAACTGCTATGATTGCTAGTACTAATACTGCTTCTACTGGTGCTACTACTACTTCTCCAACTACTGCTATTGCTACTACCACTACTATGACTACCATTATTATTACTATTGCTACTTTTGCTTCAACTACTACTACTACTACTACTACTACTACTACCACTACCACAACTACTACAACAACTACTGCTACTACAGCTACTGGCGCTATTTCAACTACTACTCCTATTACAGCCACTACTACTAGCACTACTACTAATACTACTACAACTACCACTACTGCTACTAGTACTACAACTACAACTACTATTACTACTACTATGACGACAATAACTACTACTACTACTTTTACTACTTTTGCTGCTTCTACTAATACTACTACTCCTAAAACTACTATAGCTTCCACTATTACTGCTACAACTGCTACTACTTCTATTGTTGCACCTACTACTACTCCTACACCTAAACCTACTACAACTACACCACTACCACAATAACTACTACTAATACAACTGAAACTACTACTATTGCTATTACTAATATTAGTGCTCTCGCAATTACTACTACTATAACTGTTGCTGCTATGACTACTACTCCTACTACTACTACAACTACTGCTATGACTACTACTACTACTACTACCTCTACAACTACTACTACTGCCACTACTACTACACTACTACTACAACTACTGCTATTGCAAGTACTAATACTACTACTTAATTGCTACTAAAGCTATTACTACAACTACAAAAACTACTACTGCTATAACCACTACTACTACTAAAACTACTAGTACGACAACTATGCCTATTGCTATTACTACTACTCCTACGAGTACTACAACAACTACCACTACTATTGCTACTATTACTAGTACTACTGCTACTAACACTACGACTACTACTAATGATGCCACTATATCTACTGCAACTACTACTAGTTCTCCTTCTACTTCTACTATTATTAGTGCTAGTGCTTTTGCTGCTACTACTACCACTACTACTACTACTATTACTACAACTACTGCTACTACTACCGCTACTGCTACTACTACTTCCACTTCTACTTCTCCTACTACTGCTACTATGACAGTTACTACTACTTCTGCTATCACTTCTACTACTACTGCTGTTACTTCCCGACTACTAAAACTACTACTACAACTTCCCCTCCTACTACTTCTAGAACTGATGCTTCTGCTACTACTACGATTGCTGCTACAACAAGTTCTACTAATACTGCTCCAACAACTTCTACTACTACTAATAGAACTCCCACTGTTAGTGCTACTATGACAATAACTGCTACTGCGCCTACTACTATGGCTACTACTACCACAACTACTGTAGCTCCTGCTGCTGCTACTACTTCTACTACTACAGTGATAGTTATTACTCCTAATACTATAACTAGTACTTCAATTGCTGTTGCTACACCAACTACTACTACTACTTCTACTATGGATGCCACTATGACTTTTGCTACTACTTCTAGTACTACTATGGATGCTATGATTGCTACAACCACTACAAGTACTACTATCGCTACTACTTAAGATGCTACTCAAGCTTGTACTATTATTATGACTGCCACTAGTACTACTATAGCTACAATAACTTCAACTTGTGCTATAACTACAACCTCTACAACAACTACAACTATAGCTACTTCTACTTCAACTAGTGCTATTGCATCTACTACTACTTCTCCTACTATTACCACTATTGCTGCTACTACTACTACCCCTACAACTACTATTGCTACTACTACTTCCACTACTACTACTACATGTGATACTATTACTACTTCTGCTACAACTACAACTTCTCCTCCTCTGACTACTTCTGTCCCTACTATTGCTGCTTCTACTACTATTACTAATACTACAGCAACTACTAATACTGCTGCTACTACTATTACTTATCCTACTACTACTAGTTCAGCTACTACAACTATCGATACTAGTACTACTATGGCTACAACTACTACTGTGACTATTACTATAACTACCACTGCACTACTACTACTACTTCTTCTGCTACTACTATAGCTACTGCTGCAACTACTACTACTACAATAGTAGTCATAACAATAGTGCTAGTAGTAGAAACAGTAGTAATAATAGTTATACTAGCAACAATAGTAGCAGTAGTAATTGTAGTAGTTGAAATAGTAGTAGTAGTAGTCGCAAGATTAGTAGTAGCAGCAGTAGTGGTAGTAGCTGCACCAGCAACAATAGCGGTAGCGGTAATAGTAATAGTAGTAGTACTAGTAGTTACAGCAGCAGTTGTACGAGTAGTATTCATTGTAGCAAAAGAACTAGTAGTGGTAGTGACAACATATATAGCAATAGTGGTAGTATTAGTATTAGTAGTAGTAGTAGCAGCAATAGTGGTGGTTGCATTAGTAGTAGAACTAGTAGTTGCAGAAGCGATAGTTGTAGTAATAATAGCAGTGACAACATTAGTAGTAGTGGTAGTAGCATCCGCAATAGTAGTAGTAGTAGTAATAGTAATAGTAGTAGACGCAGTAGTTGTAGCAGTAGTAGAAGTAGTAGAAATACTAGTAGTGGTTGTAGTAGCTGTAGTAGTAGCAGTAGTAGTTGTCGTAGTAGTGAGAGTAGCAGTAGCAGCAGCAGTAGTAGTAGCAGTAGTTGTAGGTAGTAGCTGCTGCAGCAGCAGTGGCAGCAGCAACAATCGTAGTAGTAGTAGTAGTTACAGTAGTAACACTAATAGTAGTACTAGCTGCAGTAGTACTAGTAGAAGTAGTAGTTGTAGTAGCCGGAGTAGTAGTAGTAGTAGTAATAGCAATAATAATAGTAGTATTAGTAGTAGCAGCAGCAATAATAGTAGTAGCATAGAAGTTGTTGCGGTAGTAGCAGCAGCAGTAGCAGTAGAAGCAGTAGTTATAATAGTAGTTGAAAAAGCAGGAGTAGTAGTAGTAGTAGCTATAACAGTATTAGTAGTTATAATAGTAGTAGTAGTAGTCATTGCCATTGTAACAATTATTGTATGAGTTGAAGTAGGAGTAGTAGTATCACTCGTAGTAGCAGTAATAGTAGTTATTCTTATTGTAGTAGTAGTAGTAGTAGGTGTTGTTGTGGCAATAGGAGTACTGATGGTAGCAGTTATAGTAGTAGTAGTTGTTGTTGTAATACCAGTTGTGGTTGTAACAGTAGCTGCAATAATAGTTGTAGTAGTAGTAGTAGTAGTAGTGGTGGTTATAGTAGTAGTAGTAGTGGTGGTGGTAGTAGTAGTAGTAGTTGCAGAAGAAGTTGTAGTAGTACTTATAGTAGCCGTTGGAGTAGGGGTATTAATAGCAGTAGGAGTGGTACAAGAATTTGTTGTTGTAGTAGTAGCAGATGTAGTAGTGGTAGAAATAGCAGCATAAGTAGTCATCGTAGTATTAGTAGAAGTAGCAGCAGCAGTAGTAGTAGTAGCAGCAACAACAATAACAAAAGTAGTAGTAGTAGTAGTAGTTGTTGTAGAAGTAGTTGTAGTAGTAGTAGTAGTAGTCGTTGGAGTAGGGGTATTAATAGTAGTAGGAGTGGTAGAAGTAGTAGTAGAAGTAGTAGCGTTAGAAATAGCAGTAGTATTTGTCATCATAGTAGAAGTAGAAGTAGTAGTGGAGTAGTAGTAGTAGTAGCAGCAACAGCAAAATAGAAGAAGTAGTAGTAGTTGTTGCAGAAATCATAGTAGTAGAAGTAGTAATAGGATTAGTAGGAGTAGTAATTATAGAAGTGTTAGTAGTAGCAGTAGTAGTTGTGATTGTAGCAACAGTAGTAGTAGTTGTAGTAGCTGTAGTAACAGTAGTAGTAGTACTAGTAGTAGAAGAAGTAGTAGCAGCAACAACAACAAATGCAGCAATCGTAGCAGTTTTAGTAGTCATAGTTGGAGAACTAATAATTGGAGTATGGGTAGTAGTAGTTGATGGAGTAATAGTAGCAGTAGGATTTGGAGTACGAGTGGGAGTAGCAGTAGTTGTAGGAGTAATAGGAGTAGTATTTAAAGAAATAGTAGGAGGAGGAGTAGGAATAATAGTTGTAATATTACTAGTAGTAATAGGAGTTGTAGCAGCAACATCTATTGTTGTAGAAGAAGTAGTAGGAGTATTCATAGTAGTACTTGTAGTAACAGTAGTTGATGGAGCAGTAGCAGTAGCAGTTGTCGTATAAGTTGAAGTAGGCGCACTAGCAATAGTAGTAGGTATTATTGTTGTGGTAATAGTTGGAGTAGTAGTTGTAATAGTAGTAGTAGTAGTAGCAGCAACAGTAGCAACGACAGTAGTAGTAGCAGTAGTAGTAATAATAATAATAGTTGTAGTAGTACGAGTAGCAGTAGTAGTAATAATAATAATAGTTGTAGTAATACGAGTAGCAGTAGTTGTAGTAGTAGTAATCATAGTATTAGTAGTAGTTGCAATTTTAGTTGTAGCAGTAGTTGCACTTATGGTAAAGTAGTAATAGTAATAGTAGCAATAGTATCAATAGCAATAGCGACAATAGTAGCAGAAGTAGTTATAGTGGTAGTAGTCATAGTATTAGTAGTAGTTGCAGCTTTAGTTATAACAACAGTTGCACTAGTTGTAAAGTAGTAGTAGCAGTAGTAGAAGAAGTCGCCATAGTAGTAGTAGTAATATTAGGTGGAGTTGTAGGAGTATTAGGATTTGTAGTAGTTTTAGTGGCAGAAGTTGGGATCGTAGTAGTAGGGTTAGTAGTGGAAATAGGTGCAGCAGTAGGAGTAGCAGTGGCAATAGGTGTAGTAGGGTTAGTATTAGTGGTAGTAGTACAAGTTGTAGGAGGAGTAGTAGCAGCAGCAATTATACTGGTAGTAGAAGTAGTAGTTGTAGTAGTTGTTGTTGTATGAGTATTAATAGTTTTAGTAGTGGTAATAGTATTAGTATTAGAAGTAGAAGTAGTAGAAGGAGCTGCTGGAGCAGCAATAGTAATAGTACTTATAGCAGTAGCAGAAGTCGTAGTAGTCGTCGTCGTCGTAGTAGTAGTAGAACTCGTTGGTCAGAGTAGTCGTACTAGTGGGACTTAGTAGTCGTTGTCGGGGTAGTCAGTTTAGTTAGTAGGAGTAGTGTAGCAGAATAGGAATAGCAGCGACGTAGTAGGTGTGTGTTAGTTCATTGTAGTCGTATAGCAGTTGTACTAGTAGTAATGTAGTCGTAGTCCTTAGTAGAGTAGTAGTAGCAGTTCTTAGCACAACCAGTCTAGTTCGTCATGTAGGACACGCAGGAGTACTTAGTAGGACTAGTACAATAGTAGTAGAGTGGTAGGAAGTATCCGTGTTGTATTCGTTAGTAGAAGTAGTAGCAGTAGAAATAGTAGTAGTAGTATCTTACTGTAGTAGTAGTCGAAGTATTAGCAGCAGAGTAGAGTAGTAGTAGCAGTAGCAACAACAGGAACAAAAAAGGTAGTAGTAGTAGTAGTAGTAATAGGATTAGTAGGAGTAGTTATTGTAGTAGTAGTAGTAATTGTAGAAGTGTTAGTAGTAGCAGTAGTAGTTGTTGTTGTAGCAACAGTAGTAGTTGTTGTAGTAATAGCAGCAGCAGCCACAGTAGTACTAGTAGTAAAAGTAGTAGTAGCAACAACAACAGCAAATGCAACAGTCATAGCAGTTGTAGTAGTAGCATTAGTATTACAAGAAGTGGTAGTAGTAGTTGTTGTTGTTGTAGTAGTAGTAGAAGTAGTAGAAGCAATAGTGGCAATACTAATTGTAGCGGTTGTTGTTGTAGTAGGAGACGTAGGAGGAGCAATAGTAGTAGTAGTAATAGTAGTGGTGGTGGTGGTGGTGGTAGTAGTAGTAGTGTAGTAGTAGCCACAACAGTAGCAACGATAGTTGTAGCAATAGTAATAGTAATAGTAGTAGTAGTAGGTAAAGCAGCAGCTGTGCTAATAGTAGTAGTAATAGTATTAGTAGTAGTATTTGAAATATTAGGAGTAGTAGTCAGAGTAGGTGTAGGAATGGAAGTAGTAGTAGGAGTAGTAGTAATAGTGACAGTAGTTGTAGGAGTAGTAGTAGCAGTGTTACTATTACTAGTATTAGTACTAGAAGAAGTAGTCATAGTAGTAGTTGTTGTGGTAGTAGTTGTTGTAGTAGTAGCGGTAGTAGAAGTCACAGTAGGAGGAACAGTAGTAGTTGCTATAGTTGCGATAGTAGTAGAAGCATAAGTAGTAGTTGGAATAATAGAGTAATAATAGTAGCAGTAGTAGTAATAGTAGTAGTAGTAGTAGAAGAAGTAGTAGTAGTTGTAGTAGTTGTTGTTATTGTTGGACTAATAGTTGTAGTAGTAACAATAGTGGTAGTAATATGATTTGGAGTAGGAGTTGTAGTTGGAGAAGTAATAGTTGGAGTATGGGTAGTAGTAATTGATGGAGTAGTGGTAGCTATAGGATTTGGAGTACGAGTGGTAGTAGCAGTAGTTATAGGAGTAATAGGAGTGGTATTTGAAGAAATAGTAGGAGGAGGAGTAGGAATAGTAGTTATACTAGTACTAGTAGTAATAGGAGCTGTAACAGCCGCATCTGTAGTTTTAGAAGAAGTAGTTGTAATATTCATAGTAGTACTTGTAGTAGCAGTAGTTGATGGAGTAGTAGCAGTAGTAGTTGTCCTAGAAGTTGAAGTAGACATACTAGTAGTAGTAGTAGTTATTGTTGTTGTGGCAATAGTTGGAGCAGTAGTTGAAAGTAGTAGGAGTTATAGTAGTGAGTAGAGTAGTAATAGTAAGTAGTAGTATAGTAGTTGGTGTTGGTGGAATGTTGTTGTTGTTGTAGTAATAATAATTATAATAATAATAGTTGTAGTAGTATGAGCAGTAGTAGTTGTAGTAGTAGTAAGAGTAAGAATAGAAGCAGCAGTAGTAGTAGTAGTAATTGTAGTAGTAGTAGTAGTAGTAGTAGCAGCAGCAGCAAGAGTAGTAGCAGCAGCAGTAGCAAGAGTAGTAGTAGCAGTAGTTGTTGTTGTTGTTATTGCTATTGTTGTTGTTGTAGTTGTTATAGTAGCAGTAGTAGTAGTAGCAATAGGAGCAGCAAGAGTTGGAGTAGGGGTAGTAGTTGGAGTTGTAGTAGTTGGAGTAGGGGTGGCATTAGTAGTAGTAGTAGTAGCAGTAGGAGTAGAAGAGGAGTAGTAGTAGAAGTAGTAGTCATGGTAGCAGTAGTAATAGTAGTAGTAGTAGTAGTGATAGTAGTAGTAGTAGTAGCAGTAGTAGTACTAGTGGAAGTTCTTGTAGGATTGTTTAGAGTAGTAGGATTAGTACGAGTAGTAGTAGTCATAGTAGAAAAAGGAGTAGAAGTATTAGTAGGAGCAGTAGTAATAGTAGTAGTGGTAGTAGTAGTAATGGTAGTAGTAGTAGTCATAGTAGTAGTAGTAGTAGTAGTAGTAGTAGTAGTCATAGTACTAGTAGTAGTAGTAGTAGTAGTAGTAGTAGTAGGAGTTGGAGTAGGAATAGTTCTAGTAGTAGTAGGAGTAGTAGTAGTATTAGTAGGAGTTGTAGCAGGAGTAGTAGTAGAAGTTGTAGTTATTGGAGTAGTGGTAGTAGTAGAAGTTGTAGTTGCAGTTGTAGTAGCAGTAGCAGTAGTTATTGTTGTTGTTGTTATAGTAGTAGTTGTAGTAGTGGATGAAATGGCAACAGTGGCATTAGCAGCAGCAATTGTAGTGGTAGTAGAAGCAGTAAGAACTATAGTAGTAGGTGAAGTAGTAGTAGTAGTAGTACTAGTAGTCATAGTAGTAGTAGGCGTAGCAGTAACAGTAGGAGTAGTATTTGATGTAGTTGGAACAGTAGCAGTAGTAGTAGTCATATTATTATTATTATTAGTAGTAGTAGTAGTAGTTGTAGTAGCAGCAGCAGTAGCAATATTAGCAGTTGTAGTAGGGACAGTAGCAGCAGTAGTAGTAATATTAGTATTAGTTGTAGTAGTTGCAGTAGTAGTAGTAGGAGGAGGAGTAGTAGTAGTAGTAATACTAGCAGTAGTTGTAGTCGTAGTAGTAGGAGGAGTTGTAGTAGGAGTAGTAGTTGGAGTTGAAGTTGTTGGAGTTGTGGTAGCAGTAGTAGTTATTATTGTATTAGTAGTAGGAGGTGGAGTAGGAGAAGGAATAGTAGCAATCATAGTAGTTGTACTAGTAGTAGGAGTAGTAGTAGTAGGAGTAATAGTGGTATCGGTAGTAGGAGCAGGAGTTGGAATACTAGTAGATGTACTAATAGTAGTAGTTGTAGTAGAAGTAATAGTAGTAGTTGTAGTAGGAATAGTTATTGTAGTTGTAGTAGCATGAGAAGTAGTAGAAGTCATGGTAGTAATATTAGTAGTAGTAGTCGTAGTATTAGTCGAAGTTGTAGTATGAGTAGAAGTTGGATTGTAGTTGTTGGAGCAGTGGTAGCAGCTTTAATAGTAGCAGTACAAGTAGTTGTAGTAGTAGTTGTATTAGTAGTAGCAGTACCATTAGTTGTGTTACTAGTTGTAATAGTAGTAGCAATGGCAGCAGTATTAGTTGTGGCAGTAGTGGTTGGTGTAGTAGTTGTAGTATTAGTTTTAGCAGTTGTCGTAGGAATAGCAATAGCTGTAGGAGCTATAGTTTTAGTAGTAGTAGCGGTAGTAGCGGTAGTAGTCATAGTAGTATTAGTAGTAGTAGTAGTAGTAATAGTAGTTGTAGTAATAGTAGTAGTAGTAACTATTGTTGTTGTTGTTGTTGCAGTACGAGGAGTAGTAGTAGTCGTACTAGAAGTAATAGTAGCAATAATGGTAGTTGTAGTAGTAGTATAAGTAGGAGCAGTAGTACTATCAATAGGAGTTGTAGTAGGAGTTGTAGTTGTTGGAGTAGTGGAGGTGGTAGTTTGGTAGTAGTAGTTGTAGTAGTAGTAGTTGTTGTTGTAGTAGTGGTGTAGTGGATGTAATAGGAGTCACGGCAATAGCAGTAGCAATAATAGTAGTTATATTAGTAGTTGTCATAGTAGTAGTAGTAGTAACTATAGTAGTAGGTGAAGTAGTTGTAGTAGTAGTAGTCCTATTAGTAGTAGCGATAGCAGTAACTATAGGAGTAGTAGTTGAAGCAGTAGGAGCAGAATTATTATTATTATTATTATTTTTAGTAGCAGTATTAGCAGTTGTAGTAGCGATAGTAGCAGAAGTAGTAGTAATATTAGTATTAGTGGAAGTAGCAGCAGCAGTAGTAGTAGTAGTGGCAGCAAGAGTAGTAGTAGTAGCAGTAGAAGTAGTAGTAATACTAGTAGTAGTTGTAATAGTAGTAGGAGGAGAAGTAGTAGTAGTAGTAGCAATAGAAGTAGTAGTGGTAGCTGCAATAGGAGCAGGAGTTGGAATAGTAGTAGTTTCAATAATAGTAGTAGTAGTAGTAGCAGCAATAGTAGTAGTAGTAGTAGTAGTAATAATTGTTGTAGTTATAGTAGTAGGCCAAGTAGTTGAAGTTGTGGTTGTAATACTAGTAGTAGTAGTAGTAGTAGGAGTAGCAGGAGTAGTAGTAGTAGCGGAAGTGGTAGTTGGAATAGCATCAGGACCATTAGTAGTAGTAGTAGTTGGAGTGTTTGGAGGAGGAGGAGGAGGAGTAGTAGTAGTAGTAGTAGTAGTAGTAGTAGTAGGAGTGTTAGTAGTAATAGTAGTAGTAGTAGTAGTAGTGGGGCTAATAGTAGTATTAGTAGCAGTAGTCGTAGTGGTAGTTGTTGTAGTACTAGTAGTAGTGGTGGTAGTAGTTGGAATTGGAATTTTATTAGGAGGAGTATTATTTGTAGTGGTAGTAGTAGTAGTAGTAGTTGGAGCAATAGTCGCAGTTAGAGTTGGAGTAGGAGTAGTTCTCCAATTAGTAGTGGTAGTAGTACACAAGTAGTAGTAGCAATAGTAGCAGCAGTCGTAGTAGTAGCACTGGTGGTAGTGAGCAGTAAATCAGTAGTGTCATTGTAAAGTAGTAGTTGTGCTAGTAAGTGTGGTAGTAGTAATAGTATATAGTATAGTAAGCATTGCTAGGACTAAGTAGCCAGCAGCAGCAGTAGTAGTAATAGCAGTAGAATCATTCGTAGCCATAGCAATAGCAGCAGTAGTAGTACTAATAATAGCAGTAGTCGTAGCAGGAGTAGTAGTGATCGTAGGTGTGGAAGTAGGATCAGTAGTAGTAGTAATATGAGTAGTAGTAATATTGTTATTGTTAGTAGCAATCACAGCAGTGGTAGTAGTAGCAGTAGTAGCAGCAGTAGTAGCAGTTGTAGTAGCTGAAGCTGTAGTTGTAGTAGTAGTAGTAGGAGTGTTTGGAGTAGTAGTATTAGTACGACAAATAGTACGAGTTGTAGTAGTAGGAGTAGTAGTAGCAGTAGCAATAGTCATAACAGTAGTAGTTGTAGCAGTTTTAGTAGTAGTAGTTATTGTTGTTGTTGTTTTTTTTATATGAGGTGTAGTAGTAGTCATAGTTGTGGTAGTAGTAGTAGTAGTAGTAGCAACACTAGTAGTAGGAGTTGTAGTAGGAGTGGTTGTTGTAGTAGTAGTAGGTAGTAGTAGTCATAGTAGTAGTGGAAGTAGTCATAGTAGTAGTAGCAGCACTAGTAGTAGAATTTGTAGAAGCAGTAGTAGCGACAATAGTAGTAGTAGTAGTCATACTAATAGCAGAAGTTGTAGCAGTAGAAATTGTAGTAACAGCAGCAACAGAAGTAGTAGTTGTTGTAGTAGTAGTATAAATTGTAGTAGTACTAGTAGTAGTAATAGGATTAGTTGGAGTAGTTGTAGTAGTAGTATTAGTATTAGTAGTAGCAATAGTTGTTTTTGTTGTAGCAGAAGCAGAAATAGTAGTACTAGTAGTAGAAGTTACAATAATAGTAGTAGCAGCCGCAGCATCAGCAGTAGTTGTAGTAGTTGTAGTATTACAAATAGTAGTAACAGTTATTGTGGCAGTTGTAGTAGTAGAAGTAGTAGTAACAATAGTAGCATTAGAAATGTAACTGTAGTTGTAGTTGTAGTAGAAGTATTACGAGTAGTAGTGGTAGCAGCAGCTGTAACAGTAGTAGTTGAGTAGTACTAGTAGCCGCAATAGTAGTAGCTGTAGTTGTAATAGAAGTAGTAGTTATAGTAGTACCAATAGTAGTAGTAGCAGAAGCAGAAGCAATATCAATAATTGTAGTAGTAATAGTACTAGTAGTAGCAGTAGTAGTGGTAGTAGTAGTTAAAGTAGTAGGAGTAGGAGTAGTAGTCAGAGTTGGTTTAGGAGTAGGAGTAGTATTAGTAGCAGTAGTATTAGTTGTAGTAGTTGTAGCAGTAGAGGTAGTAGTGTTAGTATTAGTAGTATGAGTAGCAGTAGTAGTAGTTGTAGCAGTAGTAGTAGTAGTAGTAGTAACAGTAGTAGTAATTACAGTAGTAGTTATAGTTGTCGTTGTAGTAGTTGTGGTAGTAGTAGTAGTAGTAGTGGTAGTAGTTGAAGTAGCAGTACTTGTTGCTGTTGTACTAGTAGATGTAGGAGTAGTAGTAGTGGTAGTAGTATGAGTTGGAGTAGTAGTATTTGGAGTATGGGTAGTAGTCGTTGGAGTAGTAGTAGTAGTAGGATTTGGAGTACGAGTGGCAATAGAGGTAGTTGTTGTAGTTGGTGTTGCGACAGTAGTGTCAGTAGTAGTAATGGTAGTATTAGTTGCAGTAATAAGGGTGGTGGTGGTAGTAGTAGTGGTAGTAGTAATAGAAGTAGTTGTAATAGTAGTAGTAGTAGTAGTGGTGGAAGTAGTAGTAGTAGGAGTTGGAGTAGGGGTAGTAGTAGTAGTAGGAGTCACAGTAGTGGTGGTGGTGGTAGTAGTTGTAGTAGGATTAGTAGTAGTGGTAGTGGTAGTAGCAGTAGTTGTAGTATTAGCAGTAGTACTAGAAGTAGTAGGAGAAGTAGCAGAATTAGTAGCAGTAGTACTAGTATAGAAGTAGTAGAGGTAGTAGTAGAAGAAGTAGAATGAGGAGTAGCAGTTGTGGTAGCAGTAGCGGTTGTAGTAGTAGTAGTAGCAGCAGTAGCAGTAGTTGAAGTAGTAGTAGTAATAGTTAGGGCAGTAGCAGTAGTAGCATAAGTAGTACAAGTGCAAGTTGTTGTAGTAGTAGTAGTAGCAGTTGTAGCAATTGTTGTTGTAGTAGAGGCAGTAGTAGTGGAGGTAGCAGAAGTAGTTCTAGTAGCAATAACAACAGTAGTAGCTATAGCGGTAGTTGAAGCAGTAGTTGTAATAGTATTAGTAGCAACAGCAGCAGTAGTAGTAGTAGTAATAGTAGTAGTAGCAGCAAAAGTAGCAACAACAGTAGTAGTAGTAGTAGCAGCAGTTGTTGTTGTAGCAGAAGTAGTACAATAGTAATTGATGTTGTAGCAGTAGAAGTAGTACTAGTAGCAATAGTAGCAATAGCAGTAGCAGCAGTAGAAGTAGTAGTAGTTGCAGTCGCAGTAGTAGCTGCAGTAGGAGTAGTTGTAGTGAATGTAGTAGCAGTTGCAGTAGTCAGCATAGTAGTAGTTTTAGCAGAAGTAGTAGAAGTGGTAGTAGTTGTAGTAGTAGTAGTGGTAGCAGCAGTAGTAGTAGCCACAGTGATAGCACTAGTACTAGTAGTGGTAGTCGTAGGAGCTGTATTAGTTGTAGAATATGTAGTAGAAGTAGTGCTAGTAGCAGTAGTATTACAAGAAGTAATAGTGGTAGTAGCAGTAGTAGTAGTAGTAGTAGTAGGAGATGTAGTAGTAGCAGAAGTAGCAGAAGTAGTAGCAGTAGTAGTAGTAGTTCCAGTACTAGTAGTAGTGGTAGTACTAACTGCAGTGGATATAATAGTTGTTGTAGTAGCAGTAATAGTAGCAGAAGTAGTCGTAGTTGTTGGAGTTACTGTTCTAGTTGGAGTAGTAGCAGTAATAGCAGTAGTAGTAGCAGTAGTAGCAACCGTAGTAGAAGTAGTAGTAGCTATAGTAGTAGTGATAGAAGTAGCCCTACTAGTAGTATTAGGAGTAGTAAAAGCAGTAGCAATAGTAGTAGTTGGAGTAGTAGAAGCAGTATTTGTAGTAGTAAGAGACATAGTCGTAGCAACAACATCAACAGTAGTTGTAGTAGTAGTAGTGGTGGTGGTAGTAATAGTAGTTATAGCGGTAGTAGTAGTAACAGTAGTAGTAGTGGTAGTAGAAGTAATAGTAGAAGTAGCAGTAGTAGTGGTAGCAGCAAAAGTAGTAGTTGCAGTTGTTGTATAGTAGTAATAGCAATATTAGTAACCACAGTAGTCATATTCATAGAAGCAATAGTAGCTGTAGTAGCAATAGCAATAGGCATAGTAGTAGCAGTAGCGGTAGCCATTGTAGTAGCAGTAGTAGAAGTAGTTGTAGCTGCGACAGTAGTAGTAGTAGTAGTAGAAGTAGTAGTAGTCGAAGAAGTCGTAGTTGTAGCTATAGTACTAGGAGTAGTAACGGTAATAGTAGTTGCAATAGTAGTCGCAGTAGTAACAGCAGTAGTAATAGTACTAGCAGTAGTTTCTATAGTAAGAGTAGTACTAGAAGTAGTAATAGTAGTGCTTGTAGTCGCGTTTGTAGTAGCAATTGTAGTAGTAGTAGTAGTAGTAGTAGTAGTAGTGAAAGTAGTGGTAGTAGTAACTATAGTAGTAGCAGCAGCAGTAGTAGTAGAAGGAAAAGTAATAATAGTAGTAGTAGAAGCAGTAGTAGCAGCAGTATTTATTGTAGTGGGAGTAGTAGTAGTAGCAGTAGTAGTAGTTTTAGTAGAAGTAGTTATAGTAGTTCTAGGAGTACTGGTAGTATTCGTAACATTAGTAGCAGTAGTGGTAGTAGTTGCAGTAGTAGCAGTAGTTGCAGTAGTGTAATAGTCATAGTAGCAATAGTTCCAGTAATAGTGGTGGTAGTAGTAGTAGTAGTAGTAGCAGCAGCAACAGTAGTAGTAGTTGAAGTAGTAGCAATACTATTAGTAATAGTAGTTGTAGTAGTACCAGTAGTAATAGTTGCAGCAGTAACAGTAGTTGTAGTAGTAGTTGTAGTAGCGGTAGGTCATTGTAGTAGTAGTAGTAGTCGTGGTGGTAGTAGTAGTAAGAGTAGCAGTAGTAGTTGCAGAAGTAGTAGCAGTAGTGCTAGCAGCAGCAGCAATAATTGTAGTATTAACAACAGTAGTAGCAGTAGTAGTAATGGTAGAAGTACGAATAGTAGCATTAGTAGTAACAGTAGTTGTAGCCGGAGCAGTAGTCCTAGTAGTAGCAGTTGTAGTGGCAGAAGTAGTAGTTTTGTAGTTGTGGTAGTAGTCATTGTAATAATATTAGTATTAGTTGAAGTAGTAGTATTAGTAGTTGTAGTAGTAGTATTACTATCAATGGAAGAGGTAATAGTAGTAACAGAGGTAGTAGTAGTAGGTGAAGTAGTAGCTGTAGCAGTAGCAGTAATAGTAGTAGTAGCAATAGTACAAGTAGTAGTTGTTGTAGCAGTAGTAGTAGCAGTTGTAGTAGTCGTATGAGAAGTAGCTGTAGTATCAGTAGTAGTAGCAGCAGCAGTAGTTGTAGTAGTAGTAGTTGTTGTGATAGCGGTAGTAGTTGTCGTAGAAGTAGCAGTAGTGGTAGTAGTAGCTATAGTAGTTCTAGTAGCTATAGTAATAGCAGTTGTAGCAGCAATTATGGTTGTAGTAGTAGTCGTAGCAGCAACTACAATAGCAGTAGTAGTATAGCAGTAGTAGTTGTTGCAATAATAGTAGTGGTAGTAGTGGTAGTTGTAGCTGTAGTTGTAGTAGCAGCAGCAGCAGCAGCAATAGTAGTAGTAGTAATAGTTGCAAGAGTAGTAATAGTAATAGTAGTAGTAGTTATAGTAGTACTAGTGTCAATAGTAGTACTAGTTG
>RXID01016238.1:31747-57737 GCA_005019695.1 Trichopus zeylanicus subsp. travancoricus | reverse complement strand
TCTATGTTTATTAAAAATTATTTAATAAGATAATCACAAAATTATATTAAATAAATCTATAATTAATTATAAGTTACTTACATAACCTGTTATTTTTTGACCTTTTAAAATATTTATTATTTTTACTTTTTTTTATATTTAATAATAACATTATTATACTTTTCTAATTATTTATAAGTAAAATAAGTTCAAAAAAAAACTATTTTTTGTTTATTAAAAATTATTTTCTATGTCTATAATTACCAAATTATTTATTACCAAATTTTATATTAAATTTATTATATTTTTGTATTAATTTATATATATAAATTATTATTTTGTGTAATATGCTAATTTTCAATTCCTACGTCAATCAAATATAAAAATTTAACAAATTGATAGAATTGATCAATTCTATTTGTCAATCAAATACTGAAATTATCTAATTTTTTAAATTCTTTTAATTCCTTGATATCACTCAATGTTGCCCAACGTGAAGTTTGGATCCAATCTGCAGTGAAAGGAACTGAACTACATGTCTGGGATCTAAACCATAAGCCGGTCAAGGACGATGATTGGATCCGAGGCGCAGAGGTGGTCAAATGCTGAGTTCGGAACCGATTTGGCACTGGCTTTGTTTATTTTTAGAACTACTCTTCCTGATGGTTTTGTTTGCCTACATTTGGCACTGATTTTATGGTTTTCCCTTTGATATGGAGCAGTAATAGGCCGTTTACTCCCAAGCAAAGAGGCTGTAGGTGGTGATACTTTGCAGTGAAGAAGGAAGGTGAAAGAAGAGGAAGCAGACTTGCTCTCCTTGCTTCGTTGTGTTCCAAACGAAGACTCCAGGCGCAGACAACCATTATAGATACATCATATGCAAGTTATTTGCATCGAATAAAATCTCAATTCGATCGCAGGCGAGCTTAATAATAATACAAGATAACACAATATTTCACGTACTTGAACAACAGTCCTTTATCGTTAGAAGCAACCATTCATTAAAACCCTGTCTTGGCCAACGAACCGAACGACAACAGATCATGCAATTTACAACTTCTTCATAAGTTATTTTCCAAAGCAAATTGAATACAATCACAAAATGTTTGATCTTCCCCTATTGCAATCCATTGATCTCTCCATGCTGCAACAATATATGGCACGAGCAGGAAGATGTGGCTGGTATGGTCTTTGGATTGACGACCACCATCAAGAAAGACATCGTCACCCACACCTCTTTGAATTTTTCACCAGTAATCTTTGCAAGTGCAACTCCCATCTGCAAATCTATGATACCTATTCACATCCCTCACCACAACCTCCCTCTGCACTACCCTGCTCACATACTTGAAGAACTCGTGGCAACATCTGCAGATCCTCAAATTCTTCAGCACCCTCAACGCCTTCCCCTCAGGCACAGCCCCGCTCACCACCGCGAATGCCACCGCCAACCTCTCGCTATGATACCGAACACCCTCATCCTCCCTCTCATACCCTAGCTTCCAGACCTCCTCCATCAAGTCAGATAACTTCCTGTAAATTTCAGTCGCCTGCTTGTGCTTTCTGTCCCCGGCAATGAATGCATGGACTTCGCCACGCACTACGATCCAACTCCGCCCACCCTCCTTCTTCACTCCCTGATCTCGCATCTGCGTCCACTGTTTAGCCATTTCATCTCTCCTTCCTGTGGCAGAATATATGTTCGCCAACATAACATAAGCGGAGTCATCCTTGGGGTCTAGGTCGAGAAGTCGCTGGGCCACAGATTTTCCTATATCAGCAGCATTGTGAGCCATGCAGCCAGAGAGAAGTGTTCTCCACACCGCAGCATCTGGCGCAAACGGCATTGCTAATGCTAGCCTCTCTGCATCGTCCAAACGGCCTGCACGGGACATTGCGCCGACCAAGCAAGTGTAGTGCTCCAACCCCGGCGCCACATTATAACACTTCCACATTTTATCAATCCATTCCTCGCTCTCCTGCACCATGCCAGCGTTGCAAAATGAAGACAAAATCGCCAAGAAGCTGAGCTCGTCCGGCAAAAGCCCGCTCGCAACCATCTGCTCAAAAAGCTCTACCGCTGATGCTGCATCGCCTTGCTGTGCATAAGTCGACATCATCGCATTCCAGGCAACAATATTAGCATATTTAAACAAACCGTCGAACACCTTCCTTGCATCCAATACAAGACCGGATTTTCCATACGCGTCCAACAGTGAGGTAGCAACAACGATCTCCGAATCAAACCCGGAAAGGAAAGCATGCGCGTGGATCACTTGAGACTGCTCCAGAGCAGCAGCCTCTGCCGTTGCTCTGAGAACGCCGGAGATGCTGTACATCGTTGATGCGACGCCAGTGCGACGCATGGATTTGAACACTGCCAAAGCATCATTCACACGATGGTTTTGGGCAAGGCCGACGATGGCTGCTCCGAAGCATACTTCGTCTGGCTGAGGAATTTCGTCGAATGACTTGAGGGCGTCGGCGGGGAGACGGGATTTGGAGTATAGATGGACGAGGGCGCTTGCGGGGAAGGGGAAGGATGAGAGGGAGAGCTTGAGAGAGAGGGCGTGAAGCTGGAGGGCTGGGAAAAGGAGGGGTGGGGAGGCGGAGGCGCAGGACTTGAGAAGAGAGGAGAGGGCGGCGTGGGAGGGGAGCATGGAACGACGAAGAAGGGAACGCAGGAGGTGGAGGGCAGTGGCCGGGGCGCGGGAGTACTCGGTGATGAGGCGGTTCTGGTGCACGTGACTGCCAGCGGAGAACATGGTCGCCGGTGAGTGGAACTCCAGCCTGGCCACTGGCCAAGAGTTGAAGAAGAAGGCATGGACGGCCCCCCGCCACCGCAAGCGAGAAAGCCAGAGGTTACTAAAAATCCGAGTGCAAAGACCTGGCCCGTTTAGGCGAATTAGTATCCGTTTCGTTAACCAGTGAATTATTTTTATAAATTAATATTTTTTATCAAAATTAAGACTTTAATAATTTAAAATTTAAAAAATTATTCAATTTTTTATAATAATTTAATTTACTAATAATATAAAATAATAAATATTAATTTAAAAAAAAAAGAAAGAAGAAAAGAAAAAAAAAAGCTGATCTTCACCCTAACCCCGTTCCAAAGGG
This sequence comes from Trichopus zeylanicus subsp. travancoricus, assembly GCA_005019695.1. Taxonomy (NCBI): domain Eukaryota; kingdom Viridiplantae; phylum Streptophyta; class Magnoliopsida; order Dioscoreales; family Dioscoreaceae; genus Trichopus; species Trichopus zeylanicus. The sequence goes on along the minus strand of RXID01016238.1, from coordinate 54,638 downwards.
GGTGTTATAGACCTCCAAACCCAGCCCAATAGGCTGATAGATCATATCCGGTGAGCCTGCATGCACGTTGAAGGTGTGGCAGAGGCACAAATCTAAAATCAAAACCGAGATTTCAACCGTTGGTTTTGGGTAACCGGCGGCGGTGACCTGCTGCTACGAGGACGAGGGGCAAATGCCGACAAAGCCACAAAGCACTTGGTTCTCTTTAGGTTCCGTCCAATTAAATGAATACAACAACAAAAGCCTCTGCCGACACTGTTCGCCGGAAAGAATCAAGAATCAAAAACTTACTTGTTTTCCAATTTCCACCCGCAAGGATCCAATTTCGGCTCAACAACTCCCGAATATAAATATATATGTATATATTATATATTAAAATAATTAATTCATCCAGCTCTTCAGAGCTCTTTGACTTTGAAAGCACGCGGAGTCAAAGCCGTTGTCTAAAGTAGAATACCATTTCTTAGCCAATGGGAAAGATGAGCAGGTGAGCAGTCCAAATTGCCACGGGCTTTGATGGAATTGGCTGGTGTTCCCTCGAGAGAGATGACCAGTACTGTGGGGTTTTTGACTGAAAAATCTAAGTTTTCAAGAAAAATAACAGGAATAATTTTTGCAAATAACACCAGCATAATTTTCGATTTTGGCTCGGAATGTCAGACTTCTTTTCTTCTTTCAAGGATAAGACTGTCCCTCCTGCAGTGTTGTTAGCAATAGTTTAACAATAATAAAAACATGCTTCTCCAGCTTGTTTACAAAGCATTTTTGGTTGAGATCGATAACATTGTTGGATCCAATCATAATGCTGACATGCTCCTACAATCATTCTCAAATCAGAGGACAACAATATCAAAGATGAATGTGAAAGAAGTAGAAAATTTTAGCTGAAAAACTGATACTAGCACAAAGATACAAAGAAACAAAATCACCAATTTTGGTCTAATAAAGTCATATACAAAACTACAAAATTTGTCCAACCAATTGTGATATTTGCCTGGAAAATCACATGAAATCTGTACCCTCTTGCTTTGCATTTAATGTACTCGCCATCTCTATGCAGAGAAAAAAGAAAGAGAGAGAAGGAAACAGAGAGCATCTCATAGCAGTCAGCCCACGGGCATCAGATATTGCTTTTCTTTTTTCTCTCTTTTGTTTTTTTTTTTCCTCCCACCACATGGCTCACAAGAAAAAGCCAAAACCAGCACTTCTCCATCTCCAGCGCCATCCAGGACCAGCCATCCATGTAATCCGAAACCCTAATTCTTCCATCACTGCTCCCCTCACAAACACAGCCAATTTTCACACCAACCTCCTCAGTAATCTGCAAAAACGGAAAAACAAGAACCACTTTATTGACAGAAAGCAATGACATTGACTTGAGATACATACGCCAATCTCATACCCAAAAGCAAAAACAAAGGGGCCTATGAAGAACCCCAATCAAATCAAAGCCTAAGATTCCCATGCATTTAAGAGGAAAAAGGACATTTTTTTCATACATGCCATTACATTAGAACCTGTAAAATTTCAATGGAGATTGAATGAGATTTTCTTTATCCATGTTAATACGAGTCTTGGACTAACAAAAATAGCCCTAGTCTGAAGAAAACTGCTAACTAGGCGCAAGCCAAGATTGAGTGTCTGGTTGTACCCCCAACTAGAGAATTTGGTTGAATTGGTGACATAAATCCTCCAAATCCTCCAATTCTGGTGCTTGAGAGGCCCAAAACTCAGAGTTGGTGAAATTCGTAAGCGCAAATCAGTATTAAATAGATCACAATGTATAACACTTTCAAATGGATTAACCAGCAGAAAAACTGCAACTAGAACTAAAGGAGAGGATGATAGTCCCCTTTCTAATATTGGATGACAGAGTGGTCATTTTACGCTTGAAATAGAACAACATCATGCCAGGGAGCTCTTGAAATTAGTTTAAACCTCAGGGGCTTGTAAGCAATTATTTAAAATTTTCAAAACGAAAAAGAAAAACTAATTATTCAATGCGACTATCACATCATTAGATCAAGCACAAAGAATGATATTAACTCCATGTGGGCACGAAGCAAATCCAGCAGAAACTATTGAGAAATGAAAAAGGAAATATTTGAATTAAAGATGAACAACTTACCATCCTTGTTCTTCTTCAAAGACCTGGCAAACATCAAGCAAATAACCAGAAACCCTAGCCCCGCCGCGCCGCCTACCACAATCGCCACCGTCTTCCCCGTTTGCTGCCCTGCTTCCCAATCCGACAGAATCAACAAGAAGATTCAAAATCCACCACCATTTGAGCAAATTCATGACCACAATCCACAATGCCAGGCTAATTTCACTCTAAAATCTTAAATCTCCAGGATAAATTGAGTAATCGACTAATTACGCTTACCTCCCCCACCGCCGCCGCCGCCGCCGCCGCCGCCGCCGCTGTCGCCACCGCGGGGGACCCCATTGGGGTAGTAGCTGTAGCTAATGTAGCACTTATCGAGATAAACCTGGCCGGAGGAGGCGCCGCCGCACTCCACCTCCGCCTTCTGCAGCGCCTCGGCTACGCACTCCCCGCAGTCCCCGGCCGACAAGTCCCCCTCGCACTGCGCCATAGCGTACACCGACTGGTAGCTGGTGGCGTAGAACCCAGCGCCGCCGCTCCCTGTCAAGCCATTCTGGAGGTTGGAGAAGGCCGTCCCCCTCCTCTCCTCGAATCCGCTCCCCCCGCCGCCGGATCCGCAGGTCTTGAAGAGGAGCTGGGTGCCGGAGACCTGGGGGAAACCCTGGGCCTGGTAGAGCGCGTAGCATCCGGAGAGCTGGACCCGCGCGGCTGCGGCGTAGAGCCCGCAGAGGGATCCCCACATAGGGAAGACGCGGGCAACGCAGGCGGCGCAGTCCGAGCCGGAGAGGTCTCCGCGGCATTGGAAGAGGCCGGAGAGGGTCTGGCCGGAGGAGGTGGACGTCTTGTAGAACTTGGAGGTGGAAGACTGGGCTGAAAGGGCGGAGGAAAGGGCGGCGATGGCCTGCTGGGTGGCAGGGCCCGCGCCCAGAGAGCCGTTAGCGCAGCCCTTGTAGATCAGGCTGTAGAGATCGCCGGCGACGGAGATGGAGGAGAGGAAGACGAGAGCGAAGAGAAGGAGGAGAAGGCGACGAGAGAGTTCCATCGAAGGAAAGAAGGAAGGAAGGAAGGAAGGAAGCTCTCCCTTTCTCTCTCTTTTGCTTCACCGGCACTCGGGGTATACTGTGGAGCTTTTTTTGTGTTTTTTCTTGTATGCTACAGCTTTGGCATTTTGCTCTGGCTTTTTCCTTTTTTTGAAAAAGAGAAAATAAAATGTGAAGCTTGGGGAATAATTTTAGAAAGAGGGGCTTTATTTAGTAGGGAAGGGCCTTGGTAGGGCCTACAACCACTACTGCTAAGCCTAAATTTAAATTCAGGAGTTTGGAAAGTATGCTTCTATTGCTTATGCATGGCTAATTCACAATGAAGAACATGACCAATTCTAAACACCTCGCTTCGCTTATAATATGGAGGAAGCAATTTTTAATCTTTTAGATATATACCTACACAGAGCTCCAAGAGTTTGAACTAGTGAGTTCCCTTGGTAGATAGATGCAAGTGGTATTCAGATCTTAGTTATAGCAACGCACACATGTCGATTTCAAGTCGAAAATCAATGTTCAAAGTCAACCTTTTGATTGACCATTGAAGTAAAGGAGAAAGAACTGATTTAATCGCTTACCCAGAATCCACTGCTCTGCTAAAACCCCATGCTAATCATCTTCTATTATAAGCAAGGAGTTGGTACCTTCCCTTCCGCCTTGGTAGTCGCGGCGGTGGTGGTGGAGAGGTGGCGGGCGAGAGGCCCAAAGAAGGAAGGCCGGACGTGGGCTCGCTCTGGGGTGCCTCGAGTCAAAACGTGACTCTTGTCGGGCTTTGCTGCTCGGAAAATGCGCCTCGTTAGTCCGCGTCGCCGTACGGGCAAATTATTCGAGTGCGTACGAGAGTGATCTACAAACCGGATTTCAGTAAATCGGAACCCTTAATCATGCCTATTGCAGGCAACATTAATTTTTGATAGATTATTGAGACAGTGGACAGTGATATATATACCATAATTTTCAGTTTCCACCAAAACGTTTTATTTTATATATTTTTTATTTGTTTAAAAAATATTATTTATATTTATCTTTTATATTTTTATTATAAAAATATTATTTATTTAATGATTAATGTTTTAATTCTTTTTTTCTTTTATATTTTAAGTTTTTTAATAACAAAAATTTTATTTAATATTTTTAGAATATATAGAAATTTTTTTCTCATTTTTTATTTTTTAAAATTTTTTAAATATAAAATTAAATTTTAGTAAACAAATAAAAAAAATAATTTTATCGAAATTAAAATAGATGATTGAAATGAATTGATTCCAATGAATTCAAAATTAGAATTTAAAATCTTGACATATATAGTAAAGTAAAACTCCGCCGTAGAGATATGAGACAACCGAATGACCGTATCTTTCCAAATCACCGGAGCCGGGTAGAGCGAGGTACCCCCTTTGTTTTTTAGTCATTCTTGTTCAAAGCAAAACTATCAATAGGAGAGACTTCCAGAAGTGGATCCTCCTCGGTGTGCTTCACCACCAGCTAGCAGATAAAATTATGCTCCCAACAGGTACAAATCCTCAAATTGAATTTTCATCTCTAGCCGTGGATTAATCTAATCCAAGGGTATGCGGCTTGAACCATATCGCGCTCGGGTTAAGTAGAGGGAGTTACATAAGTACCCCCTACGACTAACACAAATGATCTTCTTCTTCGGCGCGGTTTGGATAATTCCGGGTTTTAAAATTAAAGGAATTGTCAATTCGGTCAATTACAGGGAATTAAAGGAATTGGCCGAATTTGATAATTTCGGTGTTTGGATATACTCTTTGAGTAAAAAAAAGGAATTGTCAATTCAGTCAATTTTGTGAATTTGGTTATTTGGAATATAAATTGAAATCAACGAATTCCGCCAATTCCCTCAATTCCAGTGTTTGGTTGGATTTGGAATTGGAGATATGATCACTCAATCCTTAATAGGTGAGATCACCCTCATTTTTTAATATTTTTTATATTTAATTTTAAAATAAATATATATATTGAATTAATAAATTAATGGGATAATTACGGGTGACCCCCTAATTAGCCTTAATTACGGTAAACCCCCCGTAATTTCCGTAATTACCCCCACTCTCCTCAAATTCGTCCATATTTACCCACAGTCCTCTGATTGTTATTTAATCAAAATTTTGCCAACAAATTCCGATTTTACCCCCGGTTATTTTACATATACCCTCTAAAAACTTACTTTTTTTATATTTAACCCCCCGGATTTTGGATTTTTGCAAATTACACCCCGAAAAAAAATCAGATTTTACAAAAAAGTCTTGAAATTCGGATTTTTGCAAATAAAACCCCCGGAAATTTTCGATTTGTTTCCAATTCGATTTTGAAATAACACCCCGAAAGAATCAGATTCTACAAACAAGTCCTTCGAAATTCAAATTTTTGCAAGTAAACCCTGAAATATTTGATTTACGAAAGTCCTCGAAATTTGGATTTTTGCAAATAACACCCCGTCGCGCGGGGGGGATGGGCGGAGCCGGCCGCGACGGGAGCGAGCCGGAGGCCAGCCGCGGGGGACGAGGAGGCCGGGGGGGGGCGGGCCGCGGCCCTCGCCGAAACGCCGGGCGTGGACGGCCACGGCCGAGGCCGTCGTCGCCCCCGCGGCCGATGCCGTGCGCCCGCACGTGGAGGCCGAGGCCGAGGCGTCGCGCCGGCGCGGGTGCGGACGGCCAAGGCAAGGCCTCCGTCCCCGCAAGCGGGCGCGCCGGCCTCGGCCTCCGTCCCCGGCACGTGGGGGAGGAACGACCTCGGCCGTGGCCGTCCGCACCCGCGTTTCGGCGCGCCGGCGCGCCGGCCTCCGCCTCCGCTCCCGCTGCCGCCGGCAGCCGCCCCCGTCCCCACCTGCGCGACGGGGTGTTATTTGTAAAAATCCGAATTTCGGGGACTTTTCTGTAAATCAGAATAATGTCAGGGGTTTATTTGCAAACATTCGAATTTCGAGGACTTTTTTGTAAATCTGATTTCTTTTGGGGTGTTATTTGCAAAAATCCGAATTTCGGGGACTTCTCTGTTAATCGGAATAATTTCCGGGGGTTTATTTGCAAAAATCCAAATATCCAGGACTTTTTTGTAAATATGATTTCTTTCGGGGTGTTATTTGCAAAAATCCAAAATCCGGGGGATTAAATATAAAAAAGTAAGTTTTTAGAGAGTATATGTAAAATAACCGGGGGTAAAATCGAAATTTTTTGACAAAATTTTGATTAAATAACAATTAGCAACTGTGGATAAATATGGGCGAATTTGAGTAGTGGAGTAATTACGAAAATTACGGGAGGTTTACCGTAATTAAGTCTAATTACAGGAGTCATCAGTAATTATCCCTAAATTAATTAGACATATTTTTGAGATTTTAAAAATAAATAATATTAGAATTACGTATTAATAATATCTAATTTTTTTTTATAGATAACAATAATAACATTAACTAAATTATCAAAATCATCCAAATTAACTGGCGTCGGGCACGACGGGCGTCGGGGCTTGGGGACGGACCGCCGCTCGGGCTCGGGGACGATGGGTGTCGGGGCTCGGGGATGGACTGCGCTCGGGCTCGGGGACGACGGGCGTCGGGGCTCAGGGACAGACCACGCTCGAGCTCGGGGACGGACCACCGCTCGAGCTCGGGGACAACGGCTCGGGCTCGGGGACGACGCTCGGAGCTGACGACGCTCGGGCTTGGGGGAGACGAGCTCGGGGCTGTGGCGCTCGGGCTCGGGGACGGACCACCGCTCGAGCTCGGGGACGACGGCTCGGGCTCGGGGACGACGCTCGGGGCTGACGACGCTCGGGCTTGGGGGAGACGAGTTCGGGGCTGACGGCGCTCGGGCTCGGGGACGACGGCGCTCGGGGCAGAGGCGCTGGGGGACGACGGTCGGGCTCGAGCTCGGGGACGACGGGCGTCGGGGCTTGGGCTCGGACCGCCGCTCCGGCTCGAGGCAGAGGGTGACATGAATTCCGCCCGAATTCGGCCGATATTTAAACGGGTGAAATAGTGTTTCGGGCAGTGGTGGGCCCACTGAATTCGGATTCGGAATTGCGAATTCGTCTCTTCTGATCCCGAATTCAAATCCGAAATTGGAAATTACCAGAATTGGAAATTCACCAAATTCCGGATTTTTATTTGGTTACTAAACAGCCGAATTTGGGGAATTGAATCTCCAATTCCCCCAATTCAGCCAATTTGCTCAATTCGGATTGTTACCAAACAGTCCCTTCCCCTTCTATTTCTTCTCGAGAATTTTTTTACTCAACAATCGATGGGCTTCACAGAGTCAGAATCAAATCCTCGATTTAACGAACCAATTATGTATGGCCCAGGAAGGTTGCTTGCTCCACATAAGATTTTCACGACACAGCCTCAGAGAAGCACATGGTTCAACACAATTCTTAGAAATTATTATGTTTAGGACACCGAGTTTTTTTCTTATAAAATTAATATTATTTATTTACATTATTATTAAATTAAATTATTATAAAAAATTAAATAATATTTTGAACTTTAAATTATTATAAAGTTAATTTTGGTAAAAAAAATTTAATTTATAAAAGTATTTCGCTAGTTTTAATTTTAATTCCGAACTAAATGATCCCTAAATGATCTATGAAACATATGGGGTACATTTAATAACAAATTAAGATTAAAATTAAGCCAATGATTAAAATTAAAATACAAAAAAATAATCTGATCATTTTTTTGATGTTTAATTGACAGTCTCGTTAATAAAAATTTGAAAATTTTTTTGGACCAAATTACCCTTATACATATTAGTATTGACATTATAAAAGAGTAAAGACAAGTATTTCAATAAAATATTATTTTAAGTTAACAAAATAAAAAAAAAATTAGTCTGATTATTTTTTTAATATTTGAATGGTAGTTCGAGCAAAACTATATTAGCCCTTACGGTAATCCATTACCAAATAATACCATGGTGATTTGATACCCTCACTATGTAAATAATTTTTAAAGTTTACTACCTCGCACATTTTTCATGCCCAAAAATGACAAGCAAAACTTCATGAATTATACAGCCAATTTGATTTACCAAAAAACTTTTCGAAAAGGGTAAAAATAAGATAAACATAACATAGAACAAATGCCATCTGTAATTTCATTTCAAAGGAAATCTTAATACAAAACATCTAAAAATGCTCCACAGAAAATTACCTCAGCAAATAGAGAGAATTTTCTGTGTCCTTGCAAGAATGTAAGCTCATTTTCATGTTTTGAATTAAACAGCATAATTTTAGTACCATCATATCTCAATATGATTCTGAAATCTGATGGAGAAAATACCAAGAAAGCTGACCAAGATGAAGCAAATACCAAAGAACATACCTGGTGCTAAAAGTTTCAGAATTACAAAATTATAGACCTGGAAGCAAAAAGAAGTAGTGTTCAGACTCACTCAACAAGAACAAAACCACTCTTGATGTATTGCAACGAAGGGAATGGCAAATCAAGAAGCGAGTCCACCAAATCAGCTTTGGATGTAAGACCATTCATAAGAGAATCTCTAACAGCAGAATAACCAGCCTTATGAAAGCCCACACCACTGCATGCAACAAGAGTGCTGTTGCAAAGCCATGGAACTGCAACACTAAATGCCAGACCAATATGCTCTTTGTAAGCCCTGGAAACTTGTGATACATATTTACCCATTGGCATTATGCTTGGGAAAAGCGGAAATATATTTGTATCTGAATGAAGATTCACAACAACAGTTCCATGGACTGGGTGAAGCCTATTTCCGAGAGCTGCGAGGAATGGAGCATCTGGGTCCCATAACTTGCGAGGAAAGATGTCATCACCGTCATAAGCATCTATAAAGACGAGATCATATGTATTTGAACTGTGATGTATGAAATCCTCTGCATCTGATCTATACAGGAAAAGTCGGTCACAAACTTCTTCCCATAATAGTTTATCAGCATCATCAGGTTGTGAGATTATTGTGGCAGTTGTTTTTTTCTTGACAGGAGATGCAGGGAATCCCATTGCCTGAATTGAGGCAGTGATAACAATAGGGTCGATCTCGACTATGTGGACAGTTGCTCCTGAAGATATCAGGTGAAAAATCAGAACAACAACATGCCTTTGTTATTCATCTGCTGGCGTTTTCTAGCAATATATACTAAAACACTTTCGTCTTAACTCGTTTACCTTTAATTTTACAAGCCAAGAATAAAGGAAGGGTACCACCACCATGGCCAATACATAGAACATTAATATTGTTCTTTCCAGTAACTGCTCCATGGAGATCACAACCAGAGGAGGCTAAGGTTGTTAAACCAGCTGCCACCATACTTTTTAAATCTGAAAAGAAAATGACAAGTCAGTTAGTGAACAACAATGATTATTGACAGATAAAAAAAAAGGTTGATTCAAAATGTCTTCTCTTGAATTTGAATGTCATGCAATATACAAAATGCAGCACTAAAGATGTCTTATAAGGCAATTTACAGAAAACTGAACAGCATAAACAAGGTACAAGAAATTACATGGTACAGCTAAACAATGAGGCTGCTGCATCAAGTATAATGAGGTATAATCAGAAGATCTATATGCAGCCATAATTTTAGCTGTGCTCTGTCGGGTGTTGTCATTAAAGCGAAGAACACGCCATTGATACCCAAGTATCTTAAATTGCTCATTTGGTCCAGATTCTGGACTCATCTTTGCATACCTTTGCTGAAGCCATCTCTCTATTGCAGGCCAACTCTCTGGCGCCTACAAATGACACAAAAATAACCATCGTAAAAATATGTGACACTAAAACTACAAACTGCAAGATGCAATTAAAAGAAAGCAGCGAGAATAGGAAAAAAAAAAGAAAATCTTTTGAAAATGAAATTAAAGTGACTGTCCAGGAAATTGCTATTTGCTGGAAGAAATGGAAAAATTCGCCCTCCAGACAGGCAGCTGGGCAAAAATCAAACATCTCTTGATCGATTATGACAGAGTTTGATTATACTTTTTGAAAAATCCTCATTGACAATGATATATTCTTCGTCCAAGCAATTAACTGGAGGTTGAAAGAACAGTAATTTCCTGCTAGAAATTTGCAGATTGAACAAGTTCCTAGTCTGAAGCCTAGCTCAACAATCCCTTCTAAATACTAGATATCCATGAACGCAGAACAAACAATATAAGCAGTGATTTATATGTTAGAAACATGAGAAAATGCATCATTGCAACTTGTGAATCGAAACCAGAAGAGGATCGAAGCAAATATCGAGGAAAAAGAGAAGAAGAGATAAGGGTTTGGAAAATTACCGGGCGCGAAGAAGGGAAAGCGACCACGGAGACGACGCCATTTCCATGATCGGAGACCGACCGGAAAACGGTGTGTCCCTCGCCGTCCCACCACTCGGAGGAGTAGAACCAGTCCCCCTCGTCCTCAATACTGCGGGGAACGGCGGAGGAGAGCCATCGCTGCCCACCACGCAACCCCAACATGACCCCCCGTCGCCACATCGAGAACCCCCTGACCCTAACCAACAACCAGGGACGGACCTCGAAGGCGAAGCCTGGTCGGCGATGATGGACGGCGACGAAGCTTTGCAAATTAGAACCCGTTAAATTTAGACCCGAATCCGATCGTTGCTATCGGGTTGGATTGCTTGCCAAGATGCTTTCCGGGAACGGGTACAAGTTTTTTTTTTTTTAAAAAAAAAATTACTAATCTCATTATAAATTTAGGGAAAATTAATTTTTTTATTAATAAAAAATCACATAAATTACAATAAAAATTAAAAAATAATTAACAATAACTTATTCGAGTTTTTAAAATAACAAGAAAAAAGCAATATTTCATCAATACTTTAAGCCTAAGTATAAAAATTATTCTTTAAAATTTCTCTTATTTTTTCTATAAGACACAATGACTCTATATATTCATATATTATTTTTTAAATTTCATTCACTAGTGACCAAGAATGTGGTATTTAGATATTCGATTTCTTGTGCCATAGGAAACAAGAAAAAATGATGAAAAATAAAATTTTACTCTTAAGTTTAAAAATAGTGGTATAATGTCTTTTTATATTAAGTTAAATATTAAAAACTGAATAAAATGTGAGGGCTCGTTTGGATGTTTAAGAGGAATTTTTTCCATAGGTTTGCGTTGCATGCAACCCTATTCACTATATAATATTATATGATTGGTAGTGTAGGGTGATTAATAATAAATAGAAGCTTGCATCCGAACTTCATTTTCACAAAAAATTTTAAAAAATAAAAAAATAGGACCTCCCTAGAAAATATTTCTATAACGTTTGCAAGATTTCTTCTTTATTGAATGCATGATATAATCGTCTCAACACAAGATATACATCTCAACAACGTATAACTTGTATTCTCATATATTTAAAACGATAATAAAAATATTTCTACTTATGAGGTTGGAATGTGTAAAATCCAATTCAAAATAATACACAATAATAATTAAAATATTAGAGAGAGCTTATTTATTATTTCTATGGAAAAAATATCAAACATCACTCCTAATCTATTTAGGTAATTTGCCTAAAATTTCATTAGTCTATGTTATATGTCAGACTAATGAAAAAAATAAAAAATAAAAGAAAAAAATTCTTGTGACATTCATGTAATAAACGTCATATTCACTGTGGGAGAATTTTCATAATCCTTGCTAAAAAAACCGCGGAATAAACATTACAAATTTTTTAAAAAATTATAGAGAATTTTAGAGAGATTTTTTAGTGTAAATTGCTTATTTTTAAAAATTTATTGATGTTGAAAATCGTAAAGAGGATAGGTGCAAGAGATTGAGATAAGAAAGGGTGACTCCAAAGTCATCCGAAGAACAAAATTTACCTATGAAAGATAATGGAAAGAAGATGCAAATTATTATAGGAGCATAATTTACCATCGATTTTAGTTCAAAAAGCTCCTTAATATCACAATTTGCTAGGCCAACCTTCTCAATTTGTAAAAGGAAAAAAACATGAAAAAGATTGTTAGTAGCTCTCTAGTGGTGATTGCTCTAAAGCTAAACTTGAGATCGCAATGAAATAGTGAATGAAAGAAATTGGGTATTAGTCCTTACCTTCGTGAATATCTTGATATTTATAGTGAAGGGAGGTAATTCAATGTATCCAAAATTTTCTAATCTTGGTCGAAGTATCCCCTAGGTTATACATAACCACTCACTACAGGATCTCTAGATATTAGATTCTAGAGATAAATACTTGTTAGTTTGCATAAATATTTAGATGTTTTCTCCCATAAACCTGAGCTACTTAAGTCCGTTGATTTGGTATGGGGAATGAGCGGCTTTGAAAGCTTTGTGCCGTCAAGCTCCTCAAGGCCCAGAAAGATGCCATCACTACCTTCTGCTGAGATGAGGAGTTTGAACCAATCCTCAAGGATGCCAAGGAGCTCACCATTCGCAAATAAGAGGAAAGTAAGGCCTACTTGATGAAGGTAGGGAAACTTAATGCTAAGTCCTTCAAGAATGGGTATGTAACTTATCGAGATACGGTGATCCATAACTCAAGAAGACCAAATTTCGACCCTCATAGTCACTTAACTCTTCTGAGAACAAGGAAGGATTGGAAGAAGCAACAAGTCCACTTAAGGAAACTTAAATAGCTCATTTAACTTCTCTTTTTTTAATTTTGTAATCTGAACCTTGAATCTTCAATGAAGCATTGTTTTGTTTTAAGGTTTTGAGGTTTCTTTGTTTTCAATGTCAACGAAAACTTTTTCTTTCTATTTAATGCAAGTGTTAACTCAATGGTAAAAGAGTTTGTTGAGCTAAATCCCTATCTTGCTAAGCCAACTATGATAATTCCCAAGTTTCACCTCAAAATGATTGGCGAGTTCAATCTAAAATATGTTTCATTCAGCATACGGAGTTCAAAGTGAAGTCCTTTGTTCACCCAATGTTTTGGCCTTTGATTTTGTTTGAAATTCGGACAGATGTGTAACTTGGTATTGAGTTTTCATAACTCGATTAGTAGCATTACCAAGACCAATGGTCTCTTACCTCGGATAAGCACATAGCTTAGGGCCAAAATCTTGTGCCTTGGTTAAGTTTAAGACTTAGAGCTAAGGTCTTTGGTGTGTCGGGTAGAGATGCTTGGACCTAGAGCTAAATCTTTTACCTTGAGTAAGTTTGTGACTTAAAGCCAAGGTCTTTGATACCTTAGGTAAGTGTTTGAACCTAGAGTTGAGATCCTATGCCTTAGCTAAGTCTCTAACTTAGAGTCAAAGTCTTTGGTTCTTGAACCTAGAGAAGTATTCTATCTTGGATAAGTCTCTAACTTGAGTCAAGGTCTTTAGTGCCTCAGGTAGATGCTTGGACCTAAAGCTGAGGTCATGTGCCTTGAGAGCAAATCTCTGACTTAGAGCCAAGGTCTTTGGTGCCTCAAGTAAATGTTTGGACCTAGATTGAGGTCCTGTGCCTTAGGTAAGTCTTTAACTTAGAGCCAATATTTTTGGTGTCTTGAGTAGGTGCTTAAACTTAAAGTTGAGGTCTTTTGTCTTAAAGTAAGTCTTTAATTAATTCTAGAATCATGTCAATGATGAACTCTTATATAGTAAGAAAGTCATAACTTTTGTTTAGAAATAAAATCTTCTAAGGTTGTTGATAAGCCAAGTCCTCGGAAGCATCTTGTCATCTAGATATTTGAGCTTAAATGTTATGGGTGTTATGAGTCAAATAATATTGTATAGTCCTTCTCAATTTGGAGATAGCTTCCCTGAGATTCTATCAATAAGATCGGTGTGACAGAGTACTCAATCACCCTATTGTAGTTCTCAGCTTCGAACTTAGGCATTATAGAACTAGACCACTCGACACTGGTATTTTGCTACCCTTGTGAGAGTTTTTTCTCAAACTTCTAAGAGAAGATCTTTCTTAGCTTTGTTGTTTAATTAATTCACCTTGAGGTTGTAGTTTTTGATTCAGGGCGAAGTAAGACCAACTTCTATAAGTATAACTACTTCAATCCCATAGGTTAACATTAAGGGTAATCCTCCAATTGTCATTTGTGGGGTGGTTCAGTAAGACTACAAGATATATAGTAGTTTTTTAATCCAAGCACCACTTGCCCTCTCCATGCATTTCTTTAACCTTGAAAGTAAAGTCTGATTTGTTATCTTGGCTAAACCATTAGATTGGGGATATGAAAATTATTGTAATATTCCTTGAACTTGGAGTTATAAATTGCTTTCTATTGTCTATGACTAGCATATGTGGTATCTCAATTCGACAGATGATTCTTTGCTAAAAGAACTTTTAGATTTTTTTCTGTGATTGTACCAAGAGGTTCGGCTTTTACTTACTCGGTGAAGTAGACGATGGTAACCACCAAGGACTTCTTTTGTCATGAGACCAATGAAAATGGACCCAAAGTATTTATTCCCCACTACTAGAAGGGCCAACAACTTGTATTTGCTAGAGTTGAACTATCAAACTATGATACACCGAGATATATTTTTGGCACTATTCACATTTAGAGACTAACTTTGTAGCTTCAGCAACCATATTAAGCTAATAATGTCCATATCTGAGGAGCTTGTTTGCCAAAACTTGTTCACTCCCATAGCTTTTGCATATCTCTTCATGTACTTCTCGAAGTGTGTATTCAACTTTAGTCGACCTTGGATAGTACAAAAATAGTCGAGTGAGTGATCTTTTATACAAAACTTCATCTATCAAAATAAAATTCTGTACTCGTCTTCTTATTCTCCAAATTTCCTTTTGATCTTTAGGCAACTGATCTCCTTTGAGATAGTTCACTATGGGATTGTCCATTCAACATGGTTCTTCATCTACTACATTACCTCATTTGTAGGGGAATAGCTTGGTTACTAAAGGTTTTTCACGGAGATTTGCCTCAGTTGTGAGTTTAAGAAAGTTGAAGCAAGTCTTGCCAAGGCATCTACCTTAGTGTTGTTGTCTTTGATACTCGACACACCTTCACTTGATCCATTTTTCCCATGAGAATTTGTGCTTCGACCAAGTATTGGATCATAGTTGTATTCTTTGTCTCGCATTTCCCATTAACTTGTAAGTATATGAGTTGGGAGTCACTGAATACTTTTAGTTTTTTGGCTCCAGCTACTAGTGCCACTTGCAAGCCTAGTAGGCAAACCTTATATTCAATAATGTTGTTGGACATTGAAAATTCTAGTTGAGCTAAATATCCTACTACTCTTCTATCCAGGTTTACCAATACGATGCCGACCCCGTTGCCTGACTCACATGATGAGGTATCTACCTGAACTTCCTATGGTTCAAATTCTAACTTATTAACATAAGAGGTGGTTTCTATCATGAAATCCACCAAGGTTTGGGCTTTAATAGTTTTTCCGACTTCAAAAGTGACATCAAATTGATTCAACTAGTGTAGCGGAAAATATCAATGTTCACCATAATTCACGATGTAGAGGAAGAACAGAAAAGAGGAAAAAATAGCAGACAAGAGATATATATGGCGAAGACAATCCAGATGATATTGTATTGATGAGAAGAGAAAGAGAAGATTACAATGATGGAGATGAAACTCCAATATCTTCAACTCTCACAAAAGACTAAGTAGCATAACCATCATAAGACGTATTGAGAGTATTGATCTATGTCTCTCTCTCGCACTCTATATTGAAACCCTTACATCAATGGTGTATTTATAGATGTGACCTAACTGTGTTTGAGTCAAAGTAGAAGACTAACTCAAATAAGACTTCTACTAATTTAAGTCTTCTAGTAGAAGATAAATCTAGATAAGAATTAGGCCCACTAAATAACTTCCTAATATAATTAAGACTCTCTGAAAAATCCGGATTCGAGACACAATTAAGCCAACAATCTTCACCTTGACTTGAATCATTTTATTTTCTGAATTTGAATCTTCAATAGATGTCTTTGCCATTACCTCATGGGGCAGGATCAACAACCTTGAATATTGATCAAGTCCAAACTGAGCTTGAACTTTTCAATCGGAATCACATTCATCAACATATCTGTAGAATTTCTTGAAGTATGAATCTTTTGTAAAGAAATCTCGCCGTCTTCAATAATATCCCGAATAAAATGAAATCAGACATCTATATGCCTTGATCTGGTGTGGTACATTTGGTTTTTTATAAGGTGTATGACAATTTGATTGTCGCAAAAAATAGGAAGAATATGTTGAGAAAAACCAACTTCACTTGCCAATCCTTTTAGCCATAAAGTTTCTTTGACGGCTTCTGTAGCTACCATATACTCAGACTCTATTGTAGATAATACCACAGTTGACTGTAAGGTACACCTCCAACTAATAGGTCCTCCACAAAGAGTAAAAAGATAACTAGTGAGGGATCATCGTCGATCAAGGTCTCCAGCATAATCTGAATCGACGTAGCCAATAATTTTGGCCTCTTTAACTGTGTTCTTGTCGAAACATAAGCCAATATTAAGAGTACCTTTGATATATCTTAATAACCATTTCACGGCCTGCCAATACTCTTTTCCTAGATTTGCCATGTAACGACTAACAACGCTGACTGCTTGTGCAATATTAGGTCTTGTGCATACCATATCATACATTAGACTTTCAATAGCACTTGAAAATGGGATGTTCTCCATGTATGCATACTCTTCATCTGTAGAAGGACATTATTGAGTTGAAAGCTTGAAGTGAGATGCCAAAGGAGTACTGACGGGTTTTGAATTCTGTATGTGAAAATGAGAAATAATCTTCTCGAGATACTTGCTCTGTTTGAGCCATAATTTTTCATGCTTTCAATCTTGATCAATCTCCATATCGAGAATCTTCCTTGCAGCACCTAAATCTTTCATCTCAAATTCCTTTTTCATTTTAAACTTTAAATCATTCAGTAGAGATATGTCTTGAGTAGCGATAAACATATCATCAACATAAAGAAGTAATATAATAAATGAGTTATTAGCATGCATCTTAAAATAAACACAGCAATCATGTTTGCAGTGGATGAAATCTTGTCCCAGCATAAAATTGTCAAACCTTTTATACCATTGCCTTGGAGATTGTTTCAAAGTATAAAGTGATTTGTTCAACTTGCAGACAAAATTTTTCTTGCCTTCTTGGATGAACCCTTCAGGCTGTTGCATAAAAATTTGTTCTTCTAATTCTTCATGCAGAAAGACAGTTTTGATATCAAGCTGTTCTAACTCAAGATTATGAAAAGCAACTAAAGCAAGTAGAAAACGAATAGATGTGTATTTAACCACAGGAGAGAAAATTTATTAAAGTCAACACCCTCCTTTTGTGAATACCCTTTTTGCAACTAAACGAGCCTTGAATTTAACACCATCTATCTCAGAGAAATCCTCTTTCTTACAAAATTCCCACTTGCAACCAATTGCTCTTTACCTTCTGGTAATTTCACCAGATCCTAAGTATGGTCCTTTTGAAGGGAATCCATCTCTTCATTCATAGCAGCTTACCACTGAGAAGAATTCTTATCTTGCACTGCTTCTTTATAGGAAGAAGGATCACCATTGTTAGTAACTAAAGCAAAAGCTACCATATCTTCAAAACCATACCTTTCAGGTGGCTTTGTTTTTCTTTGAGATCTTCGAAGTGGAGTCTTCTCAGAAATTTGATTCTTAGAATTTTCTTGAGAGTTGGGCATATCCTGAATATCTTTTTCTGAAGGAACTATATGCTCCATCTCCACTTGCATTATATTGTTAGGACCTTTCTTGAGAGATTTTAACATAACACTTTCATCAAATACTATGTCTCTCTCAATAATTACATTTGAAATAGTAGGATTCCACAAACGATTGCCTTTGACACCTTTGGCATAACCCAGGAAAATACACTTTTTGGAATGTGCATCTAACTTATTCTTAACAACATGCACATAAGCAGAACAACCAAAAATCTTTAAAGAAGAATAATTTGCAGGTTGACCAGTTCATACATCTTCAGGAGTCTTGTAATTAATGGCTATTTGAGAAGAATGATTCATAATAAAGCATGCTATATTGACTGCTTCTGCCCAAAAATCTTTATCAAGATTAGCTGTACTGAGAATACTACAGGCTTTCTCCAATAAGGTTCTGTTCATCCTTTCAGCCACACTATTTTGTTGAGATTTTTCTGTGATGGTAAAGTGGTGTTTGATGCCTTCATTTTCACAAAATTTGAGAAACTCTATTGATTTGTACTCTCCGCCATTATCACTTCTGAGGTATTTGATTTTTCTACCAGTCCTTTTTTTAACTGAAGTTTTCCACTGTTTGAAAATAAAAAACACTTCGGCTTTGTGATGCAAAAAATAAATCCACACTTTTCTGAAAAAATCATCAATAAAATTGACAAAATAACGAGCACTAGATTTTGATAGAATAGGAGAGCACCACACATCAGAATGAATATAATCAATTAAGCCTTTAGTGCAATGAGTACCAGTGTTAAACTTTACCTTGGACTATTTACCATAGAGACAATGCTCGCAGAAATCCAATTTGCATGAGTTGAAGCCTTTCAGTAATTTTCTTTTGTTGAGCTCACTTAAATCTTGCTCACTCATATGACCGAAACGCATATGCCATAAGTGGGTCATATCAGAAGAAGAAGCTTGAGAAATTACTGCTCCACCTGTAACGGTTTTTCCTATTAACTCATACAAATTTCCATGCTTTAGGCCCTTCATCACTGTCAATGAGCCTTTAGCAACCTTAAGAACTCCACTTTCAGCAGAATACTTATAACTAGTAGAATCCAAAGCACCCAAAGAAATCAAATTCTTTTTCAAATAAGGAACATGTCTAACATCAGTAAGAGTTCTAATAATATTATCAAACATCTTAATTTTGATTGTTCCAATTTCAACAGTTTTGCATGGATTGTTATTACCCATCAAAACTAAACCACAATCATAAGACTTGTAGTTTTCAAACCAATTCTTATTAGGACACAGGTGGTAAGAACAACCAGAATCAAGGATCCAAATATTATGGTTACGATCAAAATTAGAACTAATAGAGAGAACATTACCAAAACTATCATCAGAACTCCCTTCAACAACTATACTTGTTCTTTGACTTGCTCTTTAGATTGAGATTCTCTTTTTTTCTTTGCTTTGAGCTTCCAACACTCTTTAATTTCATGTCCCATCTTCTTACAATACCTGCAGTTTATTTATTTAGATTTGGATCTAGAACGACCTGTCCTTGATCTTTCTTTGGTATGATCTCTGACAATTAATGCTTCTGAGTGTGACACATTTTCTTCAATCTTTTTCAAATATTCATTAGATAAAATGGCAGCAGAAATATCATCAAATTTCAAATCCTTCCCATACATGAGAGTAGTTTTAAGATTCTCAAGAGAAGGAGGTAAAGACAATAAAATAATTGCCTTGTCTTCATCTTCAATTTTAACATCAATACTTAACAGTTGAGAGACAAGTTTATTGAAAATATTAAAATAATCAACTATATTCATACCTTCTCTCATTCTAAAATTGAAAAGCTTATGCTTTAAGTAAACTTAATTTGAGATAGACTTACTCAAATATTGTTTCTCCAGCTTTTTCCATAACTCTGAAGGTGATGTTTCATCAAGAAACGGATAGAGTACCTCATCGGTGAGACTGAGGATGATTGTGCTATGTGCACTAGCCTTCTGATTTTTCCAGACACTTTCGGTGATATCTTCAGCTTTGACGTCCTCCAATGTGTTTCTCAATCCTTGTTGAGTAAGAATTGCATGAACTCTTGCTTGTTAAATAGGAAATTCTTACTTTTCATTGAAGTTCGATATAATCTATATCGAACTTCGTAGTAGACATGTTGAACGAAGCTCTGATATCACTTGTAGCGAAAAATATCGATGTCCACCACAATTCACGATGTAGAAGAAGAACAAAAAAGAGAAAAAAATAGCAGACAAGAGATATATGTGGCTTAGATAATCCAGAGGATATTGTATTGATGAGAAGAGGAAGAGAAGTTACAATGATGGAGACGAAACTCCAATATCATTAACTCTCACAAAAGACTAAGTAGTCTAACCGTCACAAGATGTATTGAGAGTATTAATCTATGTCTTTCTCTCTCACTCTATATTGAAACCCTTATATCAATGGTGTATTTATAGATGTGGCCTAACTGTGTTTGAGTCAAAATAAAAGACTGACTCAAATAAGACTTATACTAATTTAAGTCTTCTAGTAGAAGATAAATCTAGATAAGGATTAGGCCCACTAAATAACTTTCTAATATAATTAAGACTCTCCGAAAAATTCAGATTCGAGATACAATTAAGCCAACAAACTCGATGGACCACTTGAGCAACCTTCTAAATATCTCTAGCTTTTGTGTTTATCGAAGAGGGAGGTGGATGAGTATCATAATTGGGTGTGTCTAAAAACATGGCTAAGGTTTTCAAATCACTAGAATCACTGCATAAGCTAATTTTCCAAAGCCTATTTTGTCAAATACAAAACAAAAAATGTTAAGTGAATGACATGGATGTGAACGCTCCTTGTTGCTGAACATTCAGAAATGCATAGAATTTGATATATCTCCTGCAATGAGGGAAAATAACAGAAAAAAAAAAGCCTATGAAATAGCATGACTGCATTTCAAGATTCAATAGTCACATTTAAATCATTACTCTACACCATTTTTGTTGAAAAAAAATCACACAATCACTTAATTTTAAATTCTGAATTGTGAATTTTGCCATTATCTCTAGTTTTGAAGAATGCCTACACATAGAATGTGTTGTACCTCATTACTCTATCGAGACCCTAAGGGGTGTTATGGCATATCAATTAGATTTATCAAAACAATTAGAATAAAAGAATAGAATTGAGTTCTTTCTAAATTACTTGTACTAAGACTATAGAGAATTACCTGTGGTAGGTGCATCCCTTTTGGAACTTCACTTTTGGAGATGCCCATGCCAACACCAATGACATTGTTCATTTTCCATGAGGTTCAACCCAAGGTTGAGCTATTGTACAAAGGGTTTCTCCAGGAGAAAGATGGCATGCTACAACCAGCATTAAAATTTCCACTATCAAATTACCCATCCATGAGAAGCAAAAAAATGTATCAGTTCAAGTCCCAGAAGGAGAGATATTTTGTCCAGAAGAACAAGAAATATATTGGTACAGCAAGAACAGTGGTTGATGTGTGACAACATAGCAATACAGTCTACAAATGATCTCACAAATTTTTGTTGGACTAAAAGGAATAATAACAATGCAGATAAAAACATTTGCCCAAAACATCTTGATCACCATACTGAAGACGCTATCAAATAGTTTTAGGACAGAAACACCAGAAAACAGGAACAATGCATAAGATAAGTGTATGACAAAAATAATATCAACAATTAGGAAAATAGTGACCTACACCATATTACCCACATATCCCTAGTTGTGATGTAATTTTCTCTAGAAATTCCAAACCATAGTAAAATTGTCACATTCACATTGTGTTTCGCATACGGCAATAGCAAAAGTAACAGGAGGAATATCTGTTGCAGTCCCGCATTCAACCAGATATTAGTAGACAATCACAGCCAAAACTGCAAGCCAGTAACATAATTACAATTAAATTAGAATAACGCGGATAGCAACTTAGAACAATCACTTTCAATTCAATCACCTAGAGAACAAGTTTTGGAGAAGTCACAGAAAGAACAGATACTGCCATCAAATTACAAAGGAGCACTAGGATAGGCGATTGGACATTCTAGGGCTATAATAAATGGCACAAGGGAAATTTGCTAACTAATTGTCCAAACAGAGAGGAACACCAGATGTTGGCTTTATGGTGTCTCGAATCCGGATTTTTCGGATAGTCTTAATTATATTAATGGGCCTAATCCTTATCTAGATTTATCTTCTAGAAGTCTTAAATTAGTAGAAGTCTTATTTGAGTCAGTCTTCTATTTTGACTCAAACATCATTAGGCCACATCTATAAATACACCATTGATGTAAGGGTCTCAAGATATAGAAAATAGAGAGTGAGAGTTGGTGATATTGGAGTTTCGTCTCCGTCGTTGTAATCTTCTCTTTTCTCTTCCTCATTAATACAATATTCTCTGGATCGTCTTCCCACATATATCTTTTGTGTGCTATCTTTTCCTCTTTTCTGTTCTTCCTCTATATTGTGAATTGTGGTGGACATCGATATTTTTCGCAACAAGTGGTATCAGAGCTTGGTTCAATATGTCTACTACGAAGTTCGATATAGAGAAATTCAATGGAAAGCAAGGATTTCCTATTTGGCAAGCAAGAGTTCGTGCAATTCCTACTCAACAAGGGTTGAGACACACATTGGAGGACGTCAAGCCTGAAGATGTCACCGAAAGTGTCTGGGAAAACCAAAAGGCCAGCGCACATAGCACAATCATCCTCAGTCTTACCGATGAGGTACTCTATCCGTTTCTTGATGAAACATCACCTTCAGAGTTATGAAAAAAACTGGAGAAACAGTATATGAGTAAGTCTATCTCAAATCGAGTTTATTTAAAGCAGAAGCTTTTCAATTTTCGAATGACAGAAGGTACAAATATAGTTGATCATCTTAATGCTTTCAATAAACTTGTCTCTCAATTGTTAAGCATTGATGTTAAAATTGAAGATGAAGACAAGGTAATTATTTTATTATCGTCCTTACCTCCTTCTCTTGAGAATCTTAAAACTACTCTCATGTATGAAAAGGATTTAAAATTTGACGATATTTCTGCTGCCCTTCTATCTAATG
>RXID01016238.1:0-23099 GCA_005019695.1 Trichopus zeylanicus subsp. travancoricus | reverse complement strand
TATATAAAATTTTATAAAAAAGACATTGAAAATTTTAAAACTTAAAATTTTAAATTACAAGTTTAATATTTGTATATTTACAAATAGAGCTCTTAAATATTTTTTATTTATAAATAAGTCTAAATTTTGATATAAATTTGCTTGAAAATTAATGTAAAAAATTTAGTATTTTCTGGGATAACATCATAAGTAGCATATACAAATTAGAAAGCACACATCCAGTCATATAAATATAAGCTATTCTAATATTAAATATTATAATAGATATGTTACAATACTTATATCTAAAATAGTAGTTATGAATATGTAGTATATTTACATATAAGGATGACAGCAAATAAAAAAATTTACAAAATTAATAAATACTCACATATTAAGTCATCTACAAATACTCGAATAAAGGTTCAAAAATCACAATATTACAATTCAAAAGTTTAAAAATACTTGAATAGAAGTTCAAATACTTGATGCCTTCATGTAATTTTTAGATTATAATGTTGTGATTTTAAACTTTTATTTGAGTATTTGCAGATGCCTTAATATGTGAGCATTTGTGAATTTTGCGAACTTTTATATTTGTTTACAGCCTTAACTTCAAATGTACTAT
Organism: Trichopus zeylanicus subsp. travancoricus; assembly: GCA_005019695.1. Taxonomy (NCBI): domain Eukaryota; kingdom Viridiplantae; phylum Streptophyta; class Magnoliopsida; order Dioscoreales; family Dioscoreaceae; genus Trichopus; species Trichopus zeylanicus. The sequence continues at coordinate 22,492 of RXID01016238.1, read as the reverse complement.
ATATTTGTCACTACTACTTTAGATATAAGCATTATAACATATGAATTATGGTATCTAATATTAAAACATGTTATATCTATATGACTTGATGTATGCCTTTTAATTTAGGTATATGTTATGATATTATCTCATGAAATGCTTAATTTTTCATGTTAATTTTCAAGTAAATTTATATAAAAAAATAGATTTTTTTATAAATAAAAATATTCGAGTAGTCTATTTGTAAATGTACAAATATTAAACTTGTAATTTCAAATTTTAAGTTTTAAATCTGCAATATTTTTTTATAAAATTTTAGTTAAAAAAATATAAATTTTGACGTAGTTATAAATTATAAAGAAAAATGTTAAAGAGTTTAGTTGTAAAGTGTAGGAATATTAAACTTGTAATTTAAATTTTTAGTGAAAATATTATTTGTAACAAAAGTAAAACATAAGTTCCTTTTTGTAATTTTTATTTAAAAATAGTACAATTTGGACTTATTTATAAATAAAAATATTCAATAAATTTATCTGTAAAACATACAAATATGAAAATTATGGTTTAAAATTTAATTGAGAGTTTATTTATAAATATTTGGGAGAAAGAATAGAGAGTAAAAAGTCAAGAATTTTAAAAAAATTATTTGTAAAATTATAAAGCACAAAAGTGAAATTTTTTAAAAAAATTTAGTTAAATAATAACAAGGAGGTTATAAATAATAAATTTCAAAAGGAAAAAGGTATAAATAAATATTGAAATTGAAAAAAAAATTTACAAATAAAGTAAATTTTGAAGGATTGTAAATAAAAAACCCTTATTTATATAACAAGCCTACCACACAACACTCTGACTGAACACCAAACACTATTTATGAAGAAAGGAAACCATGTTACCTAGTGATATTATGCAATCAAACCTGTCGCAACATTTGGGCAGCAGGACATGATCTCTGTTCTTGACTTTGAATGATGTGGAATCAGTTGGGGTTTTCAAATAATAAGATGGTGTGAGTTTCTTTTCTTTTCCTTTTGTCCCTTTCTAAGCAATCTGAGCATGATAAGTATGGATTCTTCTTGGTGTTTTGAAATTGCTGTAGATTGCTTTGGCTGCTTAGATTCTTCATGTTGTTTTCAAAGACTACAAATTTTTTGGCTACTAAGATTGGAAATTATAAGTATAGAATTGTTTTCTTTTCTTTTTGTGCCTTTTTTTAATGAATAATATGGGCATGATGATAAGTATGGATTCGTGGTTGCTCTGGATGAACTTTGTTCTTGACTTTGAATGACATGGAGTAGGAAAATGCAAGCTATAAGTATGGGTTTCTGTGTGATGCTCTATTTTGAAATAAAAGTTTTGTGCAAGAAGGATGAAAATGCTCTGTTAGCACATCAGAAAATATTCTGCAACCAGAAATGGTAAGGTCCAGAGAGGACAACATCCTAGATCTACTGCCATTAGGTAGACATCATGGTTTTATTTATATCCATAAATAGGATTGTTCAGTCAATGTTGGCTAGGAAGCTTGTTCTAGAAATATTTATTGCTAGATGAGAGTTCTACTTGTGGTCCTTGCTCATCCTCAATTTATTTTACTCGATAACTTTATTCATCTCACATATAGGACATGCAACTTGAGTTTCACTATCAGCCACACACAAAATGGTCTTTTCGCTTGGCTACTGGAATGCTATGAATGCTTCAGATTTATGCTACCTTTGTGTTTTGACTCTCAAGATATTGTGCAGTTCTTAGATAATCTTGGTTGCAGTCAAGATATTTTTGATGGCACATCTTAGTTGCTATTTTATGTGTTTAGTTCGTCAATATTGCAAAATAGGTCTATCCGTTGATATGAAGTACTAATATTTTGTTTCTGGTTTTTTTTTTGAATTATTTTGTTTATCTTCTTTAGAAAGCAATATTTTTCTTTATTGATTGCTCTGAATGGCATAGTAAGTGGTTTGTATAACTAAATTATTCATCATTTTTTAATTTTGTCATATTATTTATACGTTATTCATGTTAATTTAGCGTATTAGTAGTGGTTCACTACATCAACCCCCTTGAGTACAAATTTCAGGGGAAATTTAGCCATCAGGCAGGAGGTAAGGCACATTTTGGTTTTTCTGATCTTTTTTGTATTTGATTTTGGTACTTAGCTTAATATTAAAAACTTATGAGCTGTATGGGATTGTTTAACTCCATTAAGTGATTGAATTGTTATTTTGGAGTAGAAATTCTATACTAAAATTAACTTATTTTATTTTGTGAAATCCAATAAATTATTAATGTTATCTAACAATGAGAACATATAAATACAATCTCTAGTATCTATGGAGATAGTTCTTGAAAGCTATCGTTGATTGCATTTGGCTACCACATATGATCTATATATAATCTTAATTCTGAATGTTAAGGCTTTCTTTTCCTTTCAAATTTTCAATTCTTTCTATTTTTATATTTTTTGAAGCAACTTGGGAATGGTAAGCATGAGTTTCTTTTCACTTTCTTATGAATTCTTTGTTTTTTCCTCTCAATTCTTTTTTTCCTTTGCTATTGAGATAGTTCTCAAAATTTTCCATTGGTTTGATTTGGGTGCTATAGGTGATCTCTGTTCTTGATTCTGAATACATGTAATGGGTGCAAAATCACACATCAAAGTATGGGTTTCTCTGTGGTGCTTTGAATTTTCTATAGATTTTTTTGACTTCTATGAACAATCTCTATATTTTGAATGATATGGTGTTATCTTCTGAATTATGTTAAAGTTTCTCATCCAAGAAGGTTAAAAAGGCTCTATTGGGGCATTGGAAAACTTAATGCAACTGAAAAATGATAAGGTCTAGGTGGGTTTTTTAATGCTGGTCATAGCATGCCTTCTTTGCCTAGAGAAAAACTTTGTGCAATAGTTTCAGCCTCCAATTGGGTTGAACCTCATGGGCATCACCAAACATGCAGTTTCAGAAGGGATGCACCTACCACATATAATTCCCTCTTTAGACTTTATTGTAGGAAGAAGGTACTTGTTCTATTCTTGTACTAGTAATCATTTGTTACATCTAATTGATATGCCATGACACCCCTCATGCTCCTTATGGAGTATTGTGTTACACTGCATTCTATTTATAGTCATCCTTTGAAAGTTCAGATTGTGGATAAGTCGACTATTTCAAAATATAGACTAAAGTGATTATGTAATTTCTTTGAGCAAAATAGTGCAAAATAAAATGATTATCTCAAAATGATTTAAGGGTGACTGTTGGATCTTGAAATACTGTCTTGCTATCTCAAGGCTCTTTATATTTTATCTGTTCTTTTCCCTTGTTGCAGGAGATCTACCAAATTCTATGGCACATTTGAAAGTTCAACAATTAATTTGGTACATGACACACTGATGAGTATGTGTACTTGGCCCATTGTTCCTACAACAATCCTGCATCAGCAACAAGGACCATTCACATCCAGATCATTCACTTAGTTTTTGCTTCGTGTTTCAAAAAAATATTTTACTGCCATTATGCCATGAGTATTCACAGGATGGTGGTGAAAACACTAGGAGGTTCTTGTATTTGGAAGGAGTGGAGTATAGCATGTGGTGTACATATGAAGTGAACTTCTACGCATATGAATTCTCTTGATATGTTTCCCAAAATTGAATTAAACATCGACATGATTTTGCAGTTGCTGTTTTGTATGAGGATAGAAGAAAAGTTAAGTTACTAGTTGAAGGTAACCGGGGTATTTAAAAGGTTAGAGGTTTAGTTCCTCAAGACCACATGATCCCTGGCATGAAATGAATCCCTAAAACATACATGATATTCAAGTGTATAGGGATTTTGCTGCAATTGGTGACATGTCGGAAAGTCTAGCCTTCAGTATGTGTAGCTATGGATTACATGCAACAGTTTGATCATGATGGATATGGTCTCACTGAGAATGATAGTTTTCCATATCAAACCTATGATAGACGGTTTATGGCATCAATGACTATTATGGATGCCTATAGCTTTTTGCACTGCAAGCTGCAGCTGCTATGGCTCAATGGCTTGGGGATCATGCTTTTGCCAAATGGGGACAATCAATAGAATGCATCCAAATGGTCAGAAGGGTTTGGGTGAGTATTTTGTATTCTCTGACAATATAATAGTAAGTTCTTATTTTGCTTTGCCAAGTATTGAAAAGTATTGTTTGTTGTTCTCTTTTCCTTCCACACAATAAGTGCAATTAGTAATCAGTCATCAAACTTGCAAATAGTGCTATTAATTGTGGAAAGTGTCTTCTTTTTTATGTCAGTCTGATGTAGCAGGATAGGGCATGGGAGATAGGGAGATAGTCCTCTAATAAACTTAGAGTCCTACTTGGTGTAGACTAAAAATAGGACTTACACTCCAATAAGAATTCTACATAACATACCTTCAATAAAAAGATCTAAATCCTATTCCTTATTGGGCTAGGGATGTTATTAACTTAGACTCCTAAATAAATTATAATTTTGATTAATACAGATACCAAATTAGCCAAAATTATAAAAAAATTATAGAAATTGATCTCAGCTTTCCAACGATGGTTATTTTTTTAGATTTGGATGAATATCCTAGGAGATATGACCTTTATATTGTAGCTATACCAATTTTAACGGATCCTAATTAAAGTTAAAATTCAATTTGGACTTGATCTCTAATTTTACTGTAAAAAGAATGTAGTTATCTTACATTAGACCCCTCCACTTATAAAAGATTTGTCCTTAAGTCAAAACTTGAATTCTTTGTTGTTGCAGTTATATTCTCCTCAAACAATTTTCATCATAGAACTTGATGATATAAACTGATAAGATTTCTTCGAGTAACGTCTTCAATACTTTGCTCTCATATTTTCCTTTAGTATAACCATTTAAACTTTTGCATGATTGCCTTTGACCTTATTTGAAATAAAATTTTTATACCCACCAACTTATAATTTATTGTCATGGAATAAAAGTATTCTTCACAAATTTACTGATAATTACTAAAATAATCTAAATATGTCATTGTAAATTTTGAATATTGTATAGTGATAACTCCTATAGGAGTTCCCTTCACTCATTTAAGAGAGTGAGTTTTTGATAAATTCAAAGAATAATCATGAGTAGCATAATCAATATTTTCACAAGTAGCAAACTCTACCTTGCAGCCTTCAAGATTATCAACTGATTTACATGAATTCTCATCAATAGTCTCTTGAAAATTTTCTGTAACATCCAAAGCTACTTTTGTATGATCTTCTAACTCATCAAAGAAAGAATCTTTGGGGCCCTCAATAAGTTCTTCACTAGTTTTTTTGTCTTCCACATGATCCACAACCCTTTCTTTGGTTTGATAATTTAATATTAGAGGGAAGTTACTAAGATGCGGAATTAACACTTCATGGTTGTCTGCATCAATTTCAATTTCGAAAGCCCTTGGATAAGAGATATGTCTTACTTGATTTTGATCCCCTTTTAAGAACTTCATGTTGAATAGTTTAAGTATCTTCGGTCATGAGCGAATTTTTTGCTTGCTTTCACATGTTCTTTGGATTTGAATTTGCTCCCACCAAGATGAAGTATAACCATCAAGCTTGTATTCAATAATCTTCACCTTCTTCTCTTCAGGAATCTCCATAAACTTAAATAATTTCTCAACTTTATCCATCCAAATAAACAAATCGTCATAACCATGAAAGTATGGAATATTCACCTTATTAAGGTTTTGGTTTTCTTGAGTAGCTTCGTATGTTGATCTCCAGGATGTCAGATTGTGAGCTTCTTCGATGATCAATTGATAAACTTGGTTCTTAGTTTTAATCTATTTCAAACCTTCATACTTCTTAGTGATAGAAGCAAGTTGGTTCTTAGTTTTAATCTATTTCAAACCTTCATACTTCCTAGTGATAGAAGCAAGAAAACTTTATTTGATTAAATCTCGAATTTGATAATCTCCTAGATCACCATCCATGGAGTTGTCGTCACCAACTACAATCGATGGAGTTGAGCCAGGAAGCAGCCTTAATCTGATACCACTTGATGCAATGGGAGAGGACATGAGGAATAGGGAGAAGATCACCATCTTCTCACTACAATAGATCTTTGAATCCACACAAAAGATGGAAAGGGAACAAAACCAAAATAAGATAATATTATCGATAGAAAAACTCTCCCTTTGTTACTACCTTGGACTGTGTATATATAGTCCTCTAATAAACTTAGAGTCCTATTTGGTGTGGACTAAAAATAAGACTCATACTCTAATAAGAATTCTACTTAACATATCTTAAATAAAAAGATCTAAATCCTATTCCTTATTGGGTTAGAGCTGTTATTAACTTAGACTCTTAAATAAATTATAATTTTGATAATACAGATACCAAATTAACAAAAATAATAAATTTTTTTTATAGAAATTGATCTCAGCTTTCCAACAAACGATTATTTGCTAGATTTGGATGAATATCTTAGGAGATATGACCTTTAAACTATAGCTGTACCAATTCTGACGGATACCAATTGAAGTTGGAATTCAACTTGGATTTGATCTCTGATTTGACTGTAAAAAGGATGTAATTGTCCTACATCACAATCAGAACATGTATTATATGTAAACAAGGAGATAATAGTGTTTTGGATGTTCAAAGGGTTTTTTGTCATCCATGTTCTTTCAATGTAAAGCGGTATGCATAATGTTAATCTAGCATTCTATTTTTTTTCACTACTAATTTATTGATGGTAGTTGCTAATTTCATTCAAGTAAATTGTAAATTAATTTGAAATATCACTAAATTACAATATGCCAATGCTTTTTGTTGAATTTTTGTTGGGATTGAGAATGGATTGCAAGGGAATTTCCTAGTGAATTATTTTTACAATGATGAAGTAAAATACTAGGCTTATTATTACTATTTATGTAATTTGTTGGCTGGTTTGGACGCCTCGTAGGAGGTGAGAAGGGCCTTTACTCTCTCCCACACAGTTTATTATTGAAGGCTGAACTATAGGAGATTGTGCCTAAAATTATGTCATTTGTCTTGCAGACGAATTACAGAAGACCGTGCCTAAGATTGTGTTACCTATTCTGGGTGTGCTAGTGATATTAATGAAAGTACCACTGTTCATAAAGTCAAATTTGTTATCAGTTTCAAATTAGAAGACTCCTTGAGATCAGATTAGCTGATTCGATCTATGTCTCATGACCTATAAGATGGAAATACTGTGAGGGGGACCGCTGGAGTTCTCTTTAGAAGAAAAATAATAATGAAATTCTGAGACTAAGAGCTTGTATATTTGTAAAAAAGATAGAGGTACATTTTTCTATACCTTAATGGACTATATTTTATTGGAATAGTATCCTTAATTGTTAGAAAATTTGGCATGATTATCTATTGAAATATAGTTACCCTCTTATAATAGATTTCTTTTGGATTTTGTTTTGGACTAACCTTAATTGAACTTGCTCAAGAGTGCACTGTATCATTAGTATAAAAGTATCTATACTCTTTGAAACTTTTTTTTACATCTATGCCCTTCAAATTAAAATAATACTAATTTTTATAACAGAGCTTTGCATATGTATTCTTAAATGGGTCGAGTTTAACTATATAAAAATTTACTTTGATAATTTTACATTATATTTATTAGAAAACAAGTTGTTAATTTGGTCTCAAAGGTATAGATGCAAAAAATGTCAATTAGAGAGATAGAAATGTAATTAAAAATTTTAGATGGATATATATATACTAATTTAGTATTTTTCTAAGGTATATACATGCCAAAATGCCAAAATTCCAAAATTCTTTTGCAGTCATTCAAACATGATTGAATCCATGCCCAAGTCCTAGTTGGAGTTTGAGTCCAACCATGATTTGTCTGAATCCAACTGTTATGCCCAAGACTTGGTTAGAGTCGGAGTCAAACTAGTCCGTGATTCACATTGCATTACTATATAAGGAAGCAACCTCCAACCTGTGACCATCTCTCCTCTCATTTCAAACAGGAGAAACCCAAGAAGAGCCATCCTATATCTCAGCAGCAAATTCGCGATGAAAATGGCCGGGGATTCCTCTATCTTCCTCGCCACCTCCGTCTTCTTATTCTTCATCCTCATCTCATCCCCTTCCATCTTCTTCTTCTTCTTTGTCCCCATCTCCTTGCCAATCCCCCTTTTTATCGTCTTACATGGTAAGTAGAAAAAGGGTTGGGATAGCTTTATTTTTTGTTTTTTGAATGGATTCTTGATTCCTTTTCTTGGATCACAAGTGCAGGAACTAGAGCCCAATGCAGGAATCGAGGAGTGAAGCAATTCTCTGAGCACTTCAGCAATTCTTGCTCTGGATCATGGAGGCATTAGGTGTGGGTTTCTCTTCACCCTTCTTGTGAATTCTGTAGTCTCTCTCTCTTTGTTCTTTCTTTACATAATTTTTTTTCTTAATGCAACACATGTTTTCTGATATAGGATTCTCCATAACTTCAGGTTCAGTTGCAACACAAAAATGAAAGGTTAAACAATTTCAGCAATTGAAGGCTTCTCATGAGAAGGAACTGATTCAGGTGTCTTTTTTTTCTAGACAATATTGCAATTATGCCATTTTTAATTTCGTTTATGCAATTTGTTTAGGGTAAGATAAGTTCTTTTTGTCAATATTCTAAATGTTGCATTGCTGATGTATTTATGGTACCGGTTGAGGAAAGAAGGAAGAAGAAATGAGTATGAACGACACAAATTTCAAGCCTTGAATCAGCAACAAAAATTGGTAACACAAACTATAGCTCAAGATGACATAGTGTTGTGCTTGAATGCTGAACGTCTCTTACATGACAAAGTGTTTGAACTTACTCATAGCTTGGACCTTTCTTTTTGTAGGTTCTCCAGAGGAAGACAGAAGAGGCTGCCATGGCTACCAAGAAGTTGAAGGAGTTGCTCAAAAATCTGCTGAACCTGAAAATTAGGGTGAACTTTATGCTTTGACAATGTTGGGTTTTTACTCCTCAATTCTAATATTCTATTTTTTTTGTCCAGTCATTGCAAATGAAAATTCTCCAGGCATCCAGTACTTAATGCACGCGCTTTATTTGCTTTGTATGAATTTAAGGCCAGACAAAATTTTGGGATATTATTAAAAAGGGACTAGTATGAGATTTTATTTAAAACCTCAAGTTAGTGAGAAATCCTTGCAAAGGTGGCTAGATCATGAGCTTGAAATCATGATGCATTTGCATGAAGTTTGTTTAGAATATGAGAAACATAGTCAAGTGTATCAACTCTAATCCACCTAGAACTTTCAAGTTAGAATAAATTTTCCTTTTCCCACAGACAAGCTGCATTGGTAGAAGAACTTGCCATTTTGAAACAAGAGGAAGCATTTTCTGTAGGTCTTAGTCCCTCAAGGTGAAAAAATGGACATTCAAGGTAAAAGAGGCAACCTTTTAAGTGATAAATTTGAGATTTTAGGACTAGAGTTTGTGTTGCTCATCTGGGTAGTTGGATTATTTTTCTTGGGAAAAGATGATGCCTTTCTTGCTGAAGTACCATTTTCTTTATGTTTTCTCTTTTTTAGAATATATTCAATGTCCCCAAATGCACTATTAGCAAGAATAGCATCATTAGAGTTTCTTCCAATACTCGTACTGCAATGGCTTCCCAACTATATCAGAGGCAAAAGAGTGAGAACAAGCATTGAATGGGCGTGGGCACCATAATCAGATGTGATCCATGGCAAATGCAAAGAACCTGCTTCAGTACATATTTGGTGTTGTTGCAGATGCAAGGTTTTCCTTTACTATTCTCATTTTATTATGAACTCTAATATCTTTTCTTTGTTTGCCAATTTCTGTGCCCAATTGTTAGAGGCATATAAACCAAGGAGTAACCCATGACCTCATCTTACATAGAAAGCATATATAAATTATAGATTTCTGGGATAGTAGGTGATATTTTATAAGAATCATTTCCTCAGGATTTTTAGATGGATGCTGTTCCCTGCATAGTTGCCAATCTTACTAAATTCAATTGCTAGATCAGTGACCTAAATAGTTGATGAGGAAAAGGGATATATATATATATACATATATAATCACTTTGAATCTTTGACAAAGAACATGTAAAGCAAGCTTTGAACTCTTTAGGCTTTCTGCTTGAAATTATGACCTTCACTACCCCGTGATTTTCATGTTTTACTTAAGCAACCACTACTATCACTGAATCTTTGGTAGTTCCACATACCATTCCTATTCTATATTTGATGAAATAGAATTTTTGAAATGTTGATATGTTTTCCAACAAGTGCCACTTGAGGGAGAAAGAAGCTGAAATCAAAGAACTCAAGGAGCAGACAAATGAACTTGTTGGCATTCTCCGTCTAAGTGAAGCACGAAGAAAAGAGATACAAAAACATCTTAAATTGAGAGAGCTATGACTGTTGCATTGGCCACACCACCTTCAGTGAGTATATTTGTCTGGGATCCATTTGTTATGTGCTTTGATTACTAGATTCAACTATTGTATCCTGGGTGTTGAGTTCTGTTGGCTTTATGGTGTCTCGAATCCGGATTTTTCGGATAGTCTTAATTATATTAATGGGCCTAATCCTTATCTAGATTTATCTTCTAGAAGTCTTAAATTAGTAGAAGTCTTATTTGAGTCAGTCTTCTATTTTGACTCAAACATCATTAGGCCACATCTATAAATACACCATTGATGTAAGGGTCTCAAGATATAGAAAAAGAGAGGGAGAGTTGGTGATATTGGAGTTTGTCTCCGTCGTTGTAATCTTCTCTTTTCTCTTCCTCATTAATACAATATTCTCTGGATCGTCTTCCCACATATATCTCTTGTGTGCTATCTTTTCCTCTTTTCTGTTCTTCCTCTATATTGTGAATTGTGGTGGACATCGATATTTTCCGCAACAAGTGGTATCAGAGCTTGATTCAATATGTCTACTACGAAGTTCGATATAGAGAAATTCAATGGAAAGCAAGGATTTCCTATTTGGCAAGCAAGAGTTCGTGCAATTCTTACTCAACAAGGGTTGAGACACACATTGGAGGACGTCAAGTCTGAAGATGTCACCGAAAGTGTCTGGGAAAACCAAAAGGCCAGCGCACATAGCACAATCATCCTCAGTCTTACCGATGAGGTACTCTATCCGTTTCTTGATGAAATATCACCTTCAGAGTTATGGAAAAAGCTAGAGAAACAGTATATGAATAAATCTATCTCAAATCGAGTTTATTTAAAGCAGAAGCTTTTCAATTTTCGAATGACAGAAGGTACGAATATAGTTGATCATCTTAATGCTTTCAATAAACTTGTCTCTCAATTGTTAAGCATTGATGTTAAAATTGAAGATGAAGAAAAGGCAATTATTTTATTATCGTCCTTACCTCCTTCTCTTGAGAATCTTAAAACTACTCTCATGTATGGAAAGGACTTGAAATTTGACGATATTTCTGCTGCCCTTCTATCTAATGAATATTTGAAAAAGATTGGAGGGGATGTGTCACACTCAGAAGTATTAATTGTCAGAGGTCGTACCAAAGAAAGATCAAGAACAGGTCGTTCTAGATCCAAATCCAAAGAAATAAACTGCAGATATTGTAAGAAGATGGGACATGCAATTAAAGATTGCTGGAAGCTCAAAGCAAAGAAAGAAAGAGAATCTCAATCTAAAGAGCAAGCCAAAGAACAAGTTTCAGTTGTTGAAGAGAGTTCTGATGATAATTTGGGTAACGTTCTCTCTATTAGTTCTAATTTGATCGTTACCATGATATTTGGATTCTTGATTCTGGTTGTTCTTATCACATGTGTCCTAATAAGGATTGGTTTGAAAACTACACGCCTTATGATGGTGGTTTAGTTTTGATGGGTAATAATAATTCATGCAAAACTGTTGGAATTGGAACAATCAAAATTAAGATGTTTGATAATATTATTAGAACTCTTACTAATGTCAGACATGTTCCTGATTTGAAAAAGAATTTGATCTCTTTGGGTGCTATGGATTCTGCTGGTTATAAGTATTCTGCTGAAGGTGGAGTTCTTAAGGTTGCTAAAGGCTCATTGATAGTAATGAAGGGCCTAAAGCATGGAAATTTATATGAGTTCGTAGGAAAAACCGTTGCAGGTGGAGCAGCAATTTCTCAGTCTTCTTCTTCTTCTGATATGACTCAATTATGGCATATGCGTCTCGGTCATATGAGTGAGCAAGGTTTAAATGAGCTCAACAAAAGAAAATTACTGAAAGGTCTCAACTCATGCAAATTGGATTTCTTCGAGCATTGTCTCTATGGTAAACAGTCCAAGGTAAAGTTTAACACTGGTATTCATTGCACTAAAGGCTTAATTGATTATATTCATTCTGATGTGTGGTGCTCTCCTATTCCATCAAAATCTGGTGCTCATTATTTTGTTAGTTTTATTGATGATTTTTTCAGAAAAGTGTGGATTTATTTTTTGCATCACAAAGCCGAGGTGTTTTCTGTTTTCAAACGGTGGAAAACTTCAGTTGAAAAAAGGACTGACAGAAAAATCAAATATCTCAGAAGTGATAATGGCGGAGAGTACAAATCAACAGAGTTTTTCAAATTCTGTGAAGATGAAGGCATCAAGCGTCACTTTACCATCCCAGGAAAACCTCAACAAAATGGTGTGGCTGAAAGGATGAACAAAACCTTGTTGGAGAAAGCACGTAGTATGCTCAGTACAGCTAATCTTGATAAAGATTTTTGGGCAGAAGCAGTCAATACAACATGCTTCATTGTGAATCGTTCTCTTCAAACAGCCATTAATTGCAAGACTCCTGAAGATGTATGGACTGATCAACCTGCAAATTATTCTTCTTTAAAGATTTTTGGTTGCTCTGCTTATGTGCATGTTGTCAAGGATAAGTTAGATGCACGTTCCAAAAAGTGTATTTTCCTGGGTTATGCCAAAGGCGTCAAAGGCTATCGTTTGTGGGATCCTACTATTTCACATGTAATTATTGAGAGAGACATAGTATTTGATGAAAGTGGTATGCTAAAATCTCTCAAGAAAGATCCCAATGATATAATGCAAGTGGAGGTGGAGCATGTAATTCCTTCAGAAGAAGATATTCAGGGTATGCCCAACTCTCAAGAAAATCTTAAGAATCAAATTTCTGAAACGACTCCACTTCGAAGATCTCAAAGAAAAATAAAGCCACCTGAAAGGTATGGTTTTGAAGATATGGTAGCTTTTGCTTTAGTTACTGACAATGGTGATCCTTCCTCCTATAAAGAAGCAGTACAGGATAAGAATTCTTCTCAGTGGCAAGTTGCTATGAATGAAGAGATGGATTCTCTTCAAAAGAACCATACTTGGGATCTGATGAAATTACCAAAAGGTAAAAGAGCAATTGGTTGTAAGTGGGTATTTTGAAAGAAAGAGGATTTCTCTGAGATAGATGGTGTTAAATTCAAGGCCCGTTTAGTTGCAAAAGGGTATTCACAAAAGGAGGGTATTGACTTTAATGAAATTTTCTCTCCTGTGGTTAAACACACATCTATTCGTTTTCTACTTGCTTTAGTTGCTTTTCATAATCTTGAGTTAGAACAGCTTGATGTCAAAACTGCCTTTCTGCATGGAGAATTAGAAGACCAAATTTTTATGCAACAGCCTGAAGGGTTCATCCAAGAAGGCAAAGAAAATTTTGTTTGCAAGTTGAACAAATCACTTTATGGTTTGAAACAGTCTCCAAGGCAATGGTATAAAAGGTTTGACAGTTTTATGTTGGGTCAAGATTTCATCCACTGTAAACATTGATTGCTGTGTTTATTTTAAGATGCATGCCGTAATAAACTCATTTATTATATTTCTTCTTTATGTTGATGATATGCTTATCGCTACTCAAGACATATCTCTACTGAATGATTTAAAGTTTAAAATGAAAAAGGAATTGAGATGAAAGATTTAGGTGTTGCAAGGAAGATTCTCGGTATGGAGATTGATCGAGATCAAAAGCATGGAAAATTATGGCTTAAACAGAGCAAATATCTCGAGAAGATTATTTCTCGTTTTCACATGCAGAATTCAAAATCCGTCAGTACTCCTTTGGCATCTCACTTCACGCTTTCAGCTCAACAATGTCCTTCTACAGATGAAGATCATGCATATATGGAGAACATCCCATTTTTCAAGTGCTGTTGGACAGTCTAATGTAGATATGGTCTGCCAGACCTGATTTATTGCCACAAAAGCAGTCAGCGTTGTAGTCGTTACTGCCAAAATCCAGGGAAAAAAGGCATGGCAGGCCATGAAATGGCTTTACAGATTATTAAAGGTACTTTCATATTGGTTATGTTTCGACAGTAACACAGTGCAAGAGGCCAAAATTATTGGCTATGTCGATTCAGACTATGTGGAGACCTTGATCGACGCCGATCTCTCACTGGTTATCTTTTCACTCTTTGTGGAGGACCTATTAGTTGGAGGTGTACCTTACAGTCAACTGTAGCATTATCTACAACAGAGTTTGAGTATATGGCAGCTACAGAAGCCGTCAAAGAAACCCTATGGCTAAAAGGTTTGGCAAGTGAAATTGGTTTTTCTCAACATGTTCTTCCTATTTTTTGCGACAGTCAGAGCGCCATACACCTTGCGAAGAACCAAATGTATCATGCCAGATCACAGCATATAGATGTCCGATTTCATTTTATTCGGGATATTATTGAAGACGGCGAGATTTCTTTACAAAAAATTCATACTTCAAGAAATCCTGCAGATATGTTGACGAAGGTGATTCCGATTGATAAGTTCAACCTCTGTTTGGACTTGATCAATATTTAAGGTCGTTGATCCTATCCCAGGAGGTAATGGTAAAGACATCTATTGAAGATTCAAATTCAGAGAATAAGATGATTCGAGCCAAGGTGGAGATTGTTGGCTTTATGGTGTCTCGAATCCGAATTTTTCAGATAGTCTTAATTATATTAATGGGCCTAATCCTTATCTAGATTTATCTTCTAGAAGTCTTAAATTAGTAGAAGTCTTATTTGAGTCAGTCTTCTATTTTGACTCAAACATCATTAGGCCACATCTATAAATACATCATTGATGTAAGGGTCTCAAGATATAGAAAAAGAGAGGGAGAGTTGGTGATATTGGAGTTTCGTCTCCGTCGTTGTAATCTTCTCTTTTCTCTTCCTCATCAATACCAATATTCTCTGGATCGTCTTCCCACATATATCTCTTGTGTGCTATCTTTTCCTCTTTTCTGTTCTTCCTCTATATTGTGAATTGTGGTGGACATCGATATTTTCCGCAACAGAGTTCACCATATGCAACTACATATCTAACATTTGAAATTGGTGAAATTAATTGAGGAACTTAGTGTTGTATGACTCAATACTTTCGATATTATTTTTCAAGTAAAACCAAATGGTTCATTGAAGCGTTGTGCTAACGAGATTAGTAGTCCATTGTCTCCTATGATAGTTCCAGCTCAGAAGCAGCTCAAATACATGCCTGGCATTGATAATAGCCCAAAAAGAGGTGCAGAGAAATTCATTAGCCATCCACAAAAGGTCCTTTCATCTATTAACCAGATGATTTAAATGATTATTATTTGACCATTCATTTTTACAAGCAAAGTATTGCCTATGACCACAGATGGTTCCAGTTAAACAACTATCCATGGGAAGGAAACTGGCACTAGCAGGACAAGCATGTAAGCTTTGGAGATGGAAAAGGAGCCATCACCAATGGTTGCTTCAATTCAAATGGAAGTGACAAAAATCATGGAGATTGCTAAATACATCTGACAATGTGATGAGACAATCGCAAGGACAAGCCCTCAACCTTGGCAACTAAGAGGCATGTTGTGACTTTTGATCATCTCTTCTTATCACACGTCTCCATCCACAATGCTAACTATTTCATTGACCTCTGAGTAACAATACAGATATTGCAAGTAAACTTCAAAGGAACTCCCTAAGCTCTTTTAGTCAAAGAGGCCTACTTGTACATATGTACAAGGTCATACTACAGATGTGTACTCTAAGTGATCTGAAACACCAAGCATGGACATTGCTAACAAGCAAGTGATCGACAATGATAGCCCGATTGGTGTTCCATGAAATGAAAGTTTTTTGGGTTATATTAATCTATTTCATACGTGGATCTGATTGCTAGAAAAGCATCCTATAAAGTGATTTTGATGCTTCCATTACTCCAGGTTTTAAGATTGGAGGTGGCATAATTCTTTATTTTATCTTTTGTATTATATTTTTTTTTACAAAATGTTGAGATCATATTGCGTAAACGTTTTATTTCGGTTTGATGTGAAAGTTACATTTCGTTATTTTTGTTAGTAAGTTGTAAAAAAGTAAAGTTGTTGATTGTCTAAATGATTGAATTGCCTTTGTATCTTATCTATTATTACTTTTGTTCGTAATGTTGCTAAAAAAAGGAAAAAAATTATGCAAAATAATTTGTCCATTTCACCTGTTCAAGCTAGGATTGTAAATTAGCTGAGTTGAGCCAACTCGAGCTCAGTTTGACCTCCAAATCATTGGCTCAAGCTTGAGTTGAGCTCAACCAGTAAACACTCTTCAAGCTCATGCCAAGTTGAACTCAAATTTAAATTTTTAAAATTATTTTTAATTAGCTTATATTAAAATAATTCTTAAAAATTTAATATTAAGATGATGAATTAACATAATAGTATCTAAATATCAAATTATATCAAATATATTATATCAAATATTAAATAATTAAATAATGTAATATATTATATATTAAATTTTTAAAATTATTTTTTTATAAATTTAAAATAAATAAGCTATCTTAGAATTGAGCTAATCGGGTCTAGCTCAAGCTCAACTATTTTACAAAATGAGCTAAATTTTTGAGGTCGAACTGTTTCTAAACTGTAATCTAAATTAACATCCCTATTTCAAACACGATATACATGAAAAATTTTTTCAAGATAAAATTAAGTTAGTCCAAAAAAATCAAGTTTTCGTTCAATTTTGAAATATTAATTAAATTTATCTTTTCAAAAAAAAAATATTAAGTTGGATTCAATTTATAAAATAAAAAATTCAAATAAATTTGAAAATTTATTCATAATTATTTTGTACTAAAAAACAATTCATAATTATGATAAAAAATATCCGATATTAAGTTTGATAATATTTTTTTATTTGATCACTAAAATAAAATTTAAAATTGATTCAAATATTTTTATTTTTTATTATTTTAAAAATGATCTTGAATTTTTTATAATAACAAGAATAGTGTGAAAGAAAATAGTAATGCGCTGCTTTCCACCGTAGTCCATCTCGTTTGAAACCGAGGGAAATCAAAGAGCGAGCAAGTGGCTCAAGTGAAGAACAAGAAACCCCAGCCAAAGCGAAAGCCCCAGCACGGACTTGTAAGCGTTCTCTCTCTGTTTCCCTCACTTTTTCTGTTTGATTCTATGATTAATCCCTCATTTTCTTGGATTCTTGCTCTTCTCTCTTCTCGTGATATTTCTTCGGAGATTTCTTCTGATTTTCGAGTAATTTCTTATCAAGAACGGATACTGGAACCGGGGGTAGGGTTTCCAATAGAAAGCGTAGATCCTTTCTTTGCGATTGATTTTCGAAGTTTTAAATCTCGCTTCATTGTGATAATTTGGATCCTATTACTTCCTATTTCGCTAGAATGGTAATTTAGGTCACGGATGAAGAATCTCGATTCTGGTTTTCTTGTTTCATGTTTTTCATGTTATTTCTCTTCCATTATTGTTCTTCTTGTAATGTTTAAGAAACAACTTGTTATCAAGAACGGATGCAGGATAGGGCATTGACAGAATGAATTAATTTTTTTTTTGTGATTAATTTGGCGTTGGTAACTAGGGTTTTCAATCATACTTGGGCCTCTTTGTCATCCGAATTAGAATGGTAATTTAGGGTATGAATGATGGATCATCAGTCTTGGTTTTTATGCACAAGAGAAATGAAGGTATATCAGATGAAGGAAAACCGAAAGAAGCCTCCTCTTAATCTTCTCTTTTTTCCATTTGATTTTTTCTGTCTTTTCATTGATTCTTCTTCTTGTTGTGATGTTTCTATGGGCTTTAAGCTCTAATTTCATGTAATTTCTTACCTAGAATGGATGTAGAAAACCAGCTAAGGCATGTAGTAGAAAGCAAACAGATCTTCTCTTTGTAATTAGTTTGTTGAAGTTCATAATCTTATTTTCCCAGGACACATTGTGATTCTTGGTCACCATGTTTTGATAGAAAGGTAATGTAGGTCATTCAAAATTTTGATCTGATTTGGTTTTTTTGTCTGCAAGGAAATGAAGATATACCAGATAAGGACAATGATTGTGTGTGTATTTGTGTTTCAAGAAACAAGATATTTATCTTTTGGTAGGTTGACAATAATCAGAAATGCTCAAATGTAGGAGGCAAATAGCTATGAAGATCCAAAAAATTAGGTGACCATAACTTAGTGCTACTTATAATGAAGTGGCCCAATCGTTCTTGTTGTAAGATTTGAACATCGTGTGTTGTTTTATGTTGGCTCTAAGATCTGGATTTCTATTCTGTAGAGGATCCATGCATCTTCTCTAACTCGAGATGCATCATGCTAGATAGGCGAAGAAGCAAGGAAAGCAAGGTGATGTGGCCCAATTCCACTCTCAACCTGATGCAGTGGGGTTAAAGATAGTTCAGGTCACAGTTGATGACAATTGTTTCTTTAGGTTTGTAGAGAAATCATATTTGCTTTGATTGATGATTCTTTTCTTGATTGATCTCATAGTTTATTTGCAATGAATATTCTTCTTGTATTTTGAGAGTAGGCTGTTATTACTGTCAAAGTTAAATTAGATTAGGATCTCCTTGAGTCTGATGGTTTCTGTTTTTTGTTGCAGATCTCTAGCTGACCAGCTGGAAGAGATGAAGTGAAACACCAAAAGTGTTGTCACATGATGGTGCAGTATATAGTGATATTTTTGTTTTGTGCTTGATCTCACCAGTTTTCCATCTCTAAGCTATGTTGTTATGAGTGTTTATTTGCTTTGGATGTTGCATTTGCTTAGGGACATCAGGGTGAGAGAATGAGATATCATGACATCATGCTTGGGTGTTATTCTTTAAAATTTAGCTTATAGCTCTACAGGGGACTTTGTTGGCAATCACCAGCTAGATTACATTGCGACAAACACTTCTGTTCTGAACATGACGAACCTAGAGTTGTACATGATTGCTCGTCTTTGTCCTCTTTCTTTGAAGTATTATGGCCTTTGCTTGCAAAATGGAAATTAGAAAGTGCAATTTCAATTTGCTGAGATAATGATGATCATACTTATGCTAGTGTTGGAAGGCGTTTGTTTGATGTGTCAATCCAGGTGCTTATTTTCCCATCTCAACTATTAGTTCTGTCTAATTGTTATAACGCTAGTAAATTGCCTTGAATCTATTTCTATGTTTATATAATCATTTCAAAAGAAAACAAATAGAAAAATTGACCTCATATTTTTGTATTCAATTTCATCTGCTCTTCTAAACTTGGAGTGAGAAATATGAATTGATGCAAGAACTTTGCAAGTTGCCAGAGTCTACATGCCATAACCTGAAACTATGCAGGACAAGAAGGTTTTGAGTGATTTTAATATTGCAAAAGAAGCTAATGGAACTGGTCAGGAAATTATCAAAAGCTATGATACTGATGTAGATGGTAACACTCTGGAGATTCACTTTCAGCGGACTGGGAAAGGTACCCACGACATTCCAAAACTTAATGTTTATGAGCCATTAATCTCAGGTATTTCAGTTACATCAAGTGGAAGGACTTAATGTGAACTAAGATTTGTGCTATTTCTTTAGAACAAACGAAGGAATTTAAAAGCCCAAGGTATGTTGTTATGATCTTTTGCAAGTTTAAATCTATTATCTTTTAGTCTCTATTTAATCCTAAAACCTTAGACATTTTATATTGATTTAGTTTTATCATTGCATACTATTAGTACTCTTATTCTAATTTATGTGATTCTTGGAGGAGCATGAAGATTTATGTATATTTTTTTGATTTGAATGTGAATTTAAGTTAATTTTTCCTGACTTATGAATTGTGAATGAAAAGGGTCTAACATATTTTGATTTAATTGAATAATTACAATAATAATACAAGAGAGTAACGATAAAAAGTACATAATATTCTCAAAAAATAGGGATAGTATGCAACCAAATAAAATTCAAATAATCTAACTATATACGAGCAAAATATAAAAAAATAGCGATCTTTCAACACTCTCTCTCAAGCTAGAGATTATATATTTTTCATTTTCAGCTTGTTTATAACTTTATGAAATCTCACAATAATAAGTCTTTTTTTTGAAATATTAGTTTGTTGATTCGTGAAAGACATATATGGAATAGTGATGCGATTGTTATTTAACTTCTCTTTAATGAAATGTCGATCCACTTCAATATGTTTTGTCATGTTAGATTGAATTGGATTATGGAAAATTCTTATACTTGGATTGTTGTCACAATAGAATCTCATGATTCATCTTTTAATTCTTAGGTCATTCAAAATTATCTTAAGTCGTAATAATTTACATTTACTTTTCTGACATTTGATTTTTCTTCTCTTATTTTTTTTATTTTATATCTTTAAATTCTCTTTGATTTTTTTAATATACAATTTTGTATTTCAATTTCTTTTTTATTTTACATTTTTAGTTTTCATGTTTTCTACTTTTTATTCTTTTTATTTTTTTTGTCTAATATTTTTTTTCATATTCTTCTCTTCTTCTGCATTTAGGTTTTTTTTTACCATATTTTATGTTTTATATTTTATATTTATTTTTTACTCTACATCTTGCTCTTCTTCTCTTAATTTTTTTTGTTTCGTATATTCAAATTCTCATTCTTAATTTTATTTTTCCTCTACTTCTTAAGTTTAACTTTTGTCTATAATTTTTTTATTTTGTATTTTATGATTAATTGTTATTTTTATATATTTTATTTACTTTTCTATCTTATATTTTGGTCCTTTTTTCTTATTTTTTTTCTTATTTTATGTCTTTAAACTCTTCTTATTTTTTTAATATACAATTTTGTGGTTTTTATTCTTGTTTTTGTTTATATATAATTAAGCTTCTGTTTCATAAGTTCTCTTTATTTTCTATTTGTCTATTTGTCTATTTTTCTTTTTCTTTGATATTTTCTATTTTTTTATTTTTTATTCTCTTTTTATTTTTTTTATTTCTAGTTAATTCTTCAATTTATATTTTTTCTATCTTAATTTTCTATTCTATATCCTTTTCTCTTCCTATTAATTTTTGTCTTATATTTCTCTTTATAGTTTCCATTCTAAAATTATTTTCTTTATCTTTTTAATTAATTAATTATTTTTTAGTTGATTTGTTTTTATTATCTTTTTTCCTTTTTATTTCGTTCTTGTCTGAAATTTTTTAAGTTGTAATCTTATAGTTTATATTTATTTTTATTTTTTGTATAATTTTGTCTTAGTTTTATATTTTATATTTTTTATTATACACTCTTTATTCCTTTAATATCTATTTTATATGTAGTGGGTATAAAATTTTATTAGTAGGATTTTAATCTTAAACCTACTAGGTTTTAAACTATTAGGTTTATTTAGGGATTAATATAAGTGAATTAAATAATTGATATGTAATAATGTAACAAAAATTATTAACGGTTCGGTTTGGTTCCGTTCATTATGGCCTAATATAAAAACATGAACCCTAAACTCTAAATGTTAAATTCTAAATCCTAAATTTTAACCTCTAAACCTTAAACCCAAAATCCTACATCCTAAACGATGAATTCTAAATTCCAAATGCTAAAGTGAATCAGACTATTAGTAAATTTTCTTATACCATTACTGATGTAGGACAACTACATCTTTTTTCACAGTAAAATTAGAGATCCAGTCCAAGTTGAATTCCAACTCCAATTAGGATCCGTCAAGATTCGTACAGCTACAGTCCAAAGGCCATATCTTCTAAGATATTGATCCAAATTCAGCAAATAACTATCTGTTGGAAAGCTGAGATCAATTCCTACAAGTCTCTTATTTACTATTTTGGATAATTCGGACTTTATATTGATCAAAATTAGGATTTATTTATCAGTCCGAGTCAATAACAGTCCTAGCCCAATAAGGAATAGATTTATATATTCTTTATTTAAGATATGTTAAGTAAGAATTCTTAGTAGTCCTAAGTCCTATTTTAGTCTAGACCAGTAGGACTCCTAAGGTTAATGAGAGGGCAGATATACAGCCCAAGGTTGTATCAAAAGGAAGACTTTTCTATCAATAATATTCTCTTATTTTGGGTTTGTTCCCCCTTTTATCTTCCTTGTGGATTCAAGGATCTATCGTGGTGAGAAGACGGTGATCTTCTTCCTATCCCTTGTGCCCCCTCCGGCTACATCAAGCGGATCTATCATTGCGAGAAGACGGTGAGCTTCTCCCTATTCCTCATGCCTTCCTCCCGCTGCATCAAGTGAAGACGGT
>RXID01016237.1:0-25362 GCA_005019695.1 Trichopus zeylanicus subsp. travancoricus | reverse complement strand
AAGTCTTTCCAAGTCCCGGTATGCCGTGTCTTGAGCTAAGGTTGAACCTTGGGCTGGATCCTCCAATGAGAAGACCCTTCTCATCTGGGAAAGGATGTTTTGAGTGCCATCCCTTCCTCCTCCGGCTGCAATAATGGCTTGGTATTTTGCGCCATATAGCATACGCCATTGCACCCATGCAAGCCTGGCTGTTTCCCCTAGGAGGTTTTCCATGTATTCAATCTTGTCTCGCGCATCAGTGAATCCTTGTGCGGCAACATGGTTCCTCGTGATGGTTTCCCATCTTGCAAATGTTTCCTCAAATACCCCGAGCTGTTCGGGTATTATCAAGAGGGCTCCTTCGTTCTGCTGTGCGGACGGCAGGGTCCACATTTCATTGCTGAAGCCTCTTCGGAAACTTCCTTGGTTCCGCTGCCCTGACTCCGTTGTTGTTCTGGATAATGCTGGAGTTGTGCTGGCTGCTGGTGGGTAACCTGGGGGTCCTAGTTCCATTGAAGCATCTGTGGGGGGGCATGTACGGCCCGCTCGGAGATGTTGCCGAGGTTAGTGTACTTGTGTACAACCTCTCAGATAGCCTTTCGGCTAGTTTTCACAGGGTAGGGTACTCCATCTCCGGTACTTCCTCTTCAATGCCTGTAGCAATAACATTAGTACTCTGAGGGGGACAAGTGTTACCTTCTTCCATATGCCTCTCAGAAGGTATGCTGGCTGGTTCCTCCTCATCAGGTTCTTTCTCATCATCTTCGTCTCCCCATCCAGTTGGTTCGGGGGGGCCATAGTAGAATGACTCCGGGGGAGTGTATTTGACATAGTAGTCGTACTTCCCACTAGGCTCCCCTAGTGTGTCCCAAACTTCATTTGGTTGTTGGGAAAGCACGTCCCTTCTGCCTTCAGGAGGATCTTCGTCCTCGTCGGGATATAGATCCCACTTTGGGGCTCTGATTGGGTATTCCATCTCTCCTTCTCCTTCAGGGAACCCCTCTTTGCAGAGCTGATGAAAGTAACTTTCATCGTCACTTTCTTCTTCATCTTCTTCATCTTCCTTCAGCAGGATGGCCAGTATATGAGGAGTTCTGAGCTCCTCTTCGTCATTGAATGCCTCCTCATCTCTTTGGAGGTAGCAGGATCTTCTTGGCGTTACTGTCGGCTTGTAGCTTCCCAACCGCAGAGAGATGCTCCCATCAAGGAGGCTCCTGCTCATGACCTCCTCAGGTTGAGTTGGTGCGGAGAGCTTCGTTGGCCGGACAGTCCAGCTGCGCCCTTGCAGCGCCTCTGCAGAGTACCTACGTCCTGGGAGGGCGTGTACTCCGTGGCTTGCTAGGTAGTCGACGACTCCTGGAATTTCGTAGGCAAAGCCTACGTTTGGGGTATTCGAGAGCCTTCCTACGATGCCTCTAGTGATTAATAAATTGGACTCACCACTTTGCCAGTTCTCGTATCCCTTAGTTAGGATAGAGACTTGTACGTGCTTGTAGAAGTCCTTGATAGTCATCATGACGTTTGGTATAACGTATACCAGTTGACTGCCTTTTTCTAGGTCCACCTCCATCGTGGCCAGTAGTGCTTTGTTTCCTTCCCACCGGTTGTCCCAGAAAATGACCAGAGCCATTATACCAACTTCCTATCAGTGTAGGATCTGGAGTCGAAGTTGCAGCACACCGAGGTGTATGTACTGCATCCCGATTTGCCGTAGTTGATGGTCGCTTTCCTCCTGTATGAATGGGAGGTCTACCAGGTTATTGTCGACACAGAGGATTGCCTCCTCCGATCTATGTGTGTACACCCGATGGTGCACGTCGTCCTTCCGGGAGTGGTACAGAACCTCCGCTGGAACTATGGCAGCTCTCTCCTGCATTGATAGTTTTAATTGTACCTGAGGATCGATCTGCTGCTCTAGTGTGTCTTGCGGGGTGTTTCTTCCCATCAGGAGTCTACCCATTCTCCTGGTTGTTTGTTGAGCCGTATGAAGGTGCCTGTGGCTCCTCCGGTATCCCCGAATCTGATCTTCACACATCGGAGATGGTGTTGGGATAGGTAGCCCTTTGTAAACCAACTGGGTGTTGGTTCCTGGGGCCATCACCTCCAAGCTTTTGCACTTCCTCAGCTAGTATCTGATAAGGATCCCGAAGGACCCTTAGTTTGCCTCGTGCCTCCTCATGCCTTCGCGTGTGCCTCTTGTGCTGTTGGAGAAGCTTGTCCAGCCATTCAAGGCTGTCCCCTGGTTCTCTTTGCTGGGGTTGTTGCCAGAACGCCTCAAGTATGAGCCCTCGGGCTTCTTGTTTTGAAAGGGGCCTGCTGTCTACGACTGCAGTTGTTAAAGTCTTCAGAGAAATCTTGAGCCTCGAGATCTCTTGTGTGCAAGCTTGATACAGTTTGAAAAGTTATTTTAAGTTCTTTAAATTAACTCTTGATGTAATACAGGTTTTGTCATAAATAACAGACAAATTGTGAGCTAGTTGGTTGGTGGAAACTTTTGTTACTAAAGCAAGCTCAAGATACTCAAGGCTAGAGGTTCGGGAACGTTCATACCCCTCCCAAGGATAAATTCTAGTAGTAGGTTAAACATGGCAATTCCTTACTAGATTAAAGCAATGCTTCAGGATCATACAGGTGTGCCCTTGGGCTTACTCACGGTCACTCGCCTTGACTGCCAAGTTAGGACCTGTCCTTTTTCCTTACACAAAGCTCTTCACCCAGTCAGTAAAAACCATGCTTAATTCTAATCCGTAACATACCACAAAGGAAAAGATAGCACTTATGAAATCTTAACACAAAATCTGAACAAAGTAGTGAAGATCAGGATTTAAGTAATTACGACCCTTACCTCGCACTATTGGCACCTTGACCTCTTGGGGGTTCTACTCCGCCATATCTTTAGCAAGCTCTGATACCATGAAATTGACCTTCCTAACGCCGGCGATGCTCACCGAAGTGTTCCAGGTCTCGGAAGCGTTTTTCAAGAATGAAAGTAGCAACAAGAAATAAGGAGCAGATATGGAGAAACTCTCGGATTCTTATTGCTATTTCTCAAGTTTCTGCGATTTCTAAGATTTCTAAGATGATCATTTACAATGGAGGCGTGCCCCTTATATAGAGGGCACGGTGATGTAAGCGCTCACATCAGCTGGTGGTATGAGCTAAGCGCTTACATCAGCATAATAGTAACCTATACTAGAGTAGGCCTATAGCCTTTACATAAGACTCCAAGGGAAGTCTTGTCCTAGGCGTAGCCTTTATATCCTAAGGTGTAGCCTTTACAGAAGACTCCAAAAGATATCTTATCCTAAGGCGTAGCCTTTATATCCTAAGGCATAGCCTTTACAGAAGACTCCAAAAGACGTCGCTGTCATAGGCTGGTAGCTCGTCCTTTGGCTAGGCTCATCCTCTTGCTAGGCTTGGACTTCTTATTTCGTAGCTCTAGCAACTACTGTACTGTACAACAGGATTCTACTATCCTGTATTAGCTACTATACTTCCTGAAATCGACCTTCCTAACGCCGGCGATGCTCGCCGAAGTGTTCGAGGTCTCGGAAGCTCTTTTCAAGAACGAAAGTAGCAACAAGAAATAAGGAGAAGATATGGAGAAACTCTCGGATTCTTATTGCTATTTCTCAAGTTTCTGCGATTTCTAAGATTTCTAAGATGATCATTTACAATGGAGGCGTGCCCTTATATAGAGGGCACGGTGATGTAAGCGCTCACATCAGCTGGTGGTATGAGCTAAGCGCTTACATCAGCATAATAGTAACCTATACTAGAGTAGGCCTATAGCCTTTACATAAGACTCCAAGGGAAGTCTTGTCCTAGGCGTAGCCTTTATATCCTAAGGCGTAGCCTTTACAGAAGACTCCAAAAGATATCTTATCCTAAGGCGTAGCCTTTATATCCTAAGGCATAGCCTTTACAGAAGACTCCAAAAGACGTCGCTGTCATAGGCTGGTAGCTCGTCCTTTGGCTAGGCTCGTCCTCTTGCTAGGCTTTGACTTCTTATTTCGTAGCTCTAGCTGCTACTGTACTGTACAACAGGATTCTACTGTCCTGTTTTAGCTACTATATCGAAGTATAGTAGCTAATACAGGACAGTAAAATCCTGTTGTACAGTACAGTAGTAGCTAGAGCTACCGAATAAAAAGTCAAAGCCTAGCAAGAGGACGAGCCTAGCCAAAGGACAAGCTACCAGCCTATGAAAGCGACATCGTTTGGAGTCTTCTATAAAGGCTATGCCTTAGGATATAGAGGCTACGCCTTAGGATAAGATATCTTTTGGAGTCTTTTGTAAAGGCTACGCCTTAGGATAAGAAGGCTATGACTAGGACAAGACTTCCCTTGGAGTCTTATGTAATGGCTGTAGGCCTACTCTAGTATAGGTAACTATTATGCTGATGTAAGTGCTTAGCTCATACCACCAGCTGATGTGAGCGCTTACATCATCGTGCCCTCTATATAAGGGGCACGCCTCCATTGTAAATGATCATCCAAGTATCCAAGTATTGTAAGCAATCCAAGTATCGTGTGAATTTAGCAATAAGATTCCGAGAGTTTCTCCATATCTTCTCCTTATTTCTTGTTGCTACTTTCGTTCTTGAAAAGAGCTTCCGAGACCTTGAACACTTCGGCGAGCATCGCCGATGTTAGGAAGGTCAATTTCATGGTATCAGAGCTAGCTGAAGATATGGCGGAGTAGAACCCCCAAGAGGTCAAGGTGCCAAGAGTGCGAGGTAAGGGTCGTAATTACCTAAATCCTGATCTTCACTACTGTGTTTAGATTTTGTGTTAAGATTTCATAAGTGCTATCTTTTCCTTTGTGGTATGTTACGGATTAGAATTAAGCATGGTTTTTACTGACTGGGTGAAGAGCTTTGTGTAAGGAAAAAGGACAGGTCCTAACTTGGCAGTGAAGGCGAGTGGCCGTGAGTAAGCCCAAGGGCACACCTGTATGATCCTGAAGCATTGCTTTAATCTAGTAAGGAATTGCCATGTTTAACCTAATACTGGAATTTATCCTTGGGAAATTGTGGTAACTGTGAACTTTTAGCCCATATGTCTAAAGCATGGGAAAAATCCATTCAGGAGGGGTATGAACGTTCCCGAACCTCTAGCCTTGAGTATCTTGACCTTGCTTTAGTAACAAAAGTTTCCACCAACCAACTAGCTCACAATTTGTCTGTTATTTACGACAAAACCTGTACTGCATCAAGAGTTAACTTAAAGAACTTAAAATAACTCTTCGAACTACATCAAGCTTGCACACAAGAGATCTCGAGGCTCGAGATTTCTTTGAAGACTTTAACAACTGCTGGCCCCTTTCAAAACAAGAGGCCCGAGGACTAGTGCTTGAGGCGTTCAGGCAACAACCCCAGCAAAGAGAACCAGGCGACAGCCTTGAACGGTTGGACAAGCTTCTCCAACAGCACGAGAGGCGCACGCAAAGGCCTCAGGAGGCACGAGGCAAACTAAGGGTCTTTCGGGATCCTTACCAGATACTAGCTGAGGAAGTGCAAAAGCTTGGAGGCGATGGCCCTAGGAGCCAACACCCAGTTGGTTTACAAAGAACTACCTATCCTAGCACCATCTCCGATGTGCGAAGATCAGATTCGGGGATACCAGAGGAGCCACAGGCACCTTCATACGGCTCAACAAACAACCAGGAGAATGGGTAGACTACTGATGGGAAGAAACACCCCGCAAGACACACTAAAATAGCAGATCGATCCTCAGGTACAATTAAAATTATCAATGCAGGAGAGAGCTGCCATAGTCCCAGCGGAGGTTCTGTACCACTCCCGGAAGGACGACGTGCACCATCGGGTGTACACACACAGGTCAGAGGAGGCAATCCTCTGTGTCGACAATAACCAGGTAGACCTCCCATTCATACAGGAGGAAAGCTACCATCAACTACGGCAAAGCGGGATGCAGTACATACACCTCGGTGTGCTGCAACTTTGACTCCAGATCCTACACCGACAGGAAGTTGGTACAATGGCTCTGGTCATTTTCCGCGACAACCGGTGGGAAGGAAACAAAGCACTACTGGCCATGATGGAGGTGGACCTAGAAAAAGGTAGTCAACTAGTATACGTTATACCAAACGTCATGATGACTATCAAGGACTTCTACAAGCTCGTACAAGTCTCTATCCTAACTAAGGGATACGAGAACTGGCAAAGTGGTGAGTCCAATTTATTAATCACTAGAGGCATGGTAGGAAGGCTCTCGAATACCCCAAACGTAGGCTTGGCCTACGAAATTCAAGGAGTCGTCGACTACCTAGCAAGCCACGGAGTACACGCCCTCCCAGGACGTAGGTACTCAGCAGAGGTGCTGCAAGGGCGCAGCTGGACTTTCCGGCCAACGAAGCTCTCCGCACCAACTCAACCTGAGGAGGTGATGAGCAGGAGCCTCCTTGATGGGAGCATCTCTCTGCGGTTCGGAAGCTACAAGCCGACAGTAACGCCAAGAAGATCCTGCTACCTCCCAAGAGATGAGGAGGCATTCAATGATGAAGAGGAGCTCAGAACTCCTCATATACTGGCCATCCTGCTGAAGGAAGATGAAGAAGATGAAGAGGAAAGTGACGACGAAAGTTACTTTCATCAGCTCTGCAAAGAGGGGTTCCCTGAAGGAGAAGGAGAGATGGAATACCCAATCAGAGCCCCAAAGTGGGATATATATCCCGACGAGGACGAAGATCCTCCTGAAGGCAGAAGGGACGTGCTTTCCCAACAACCAGATGAAGTCTGGGACACACTAGGGGAGCCTAGTGGGAAGTACGACTACTATGTCAAATACACTCCCCCGGAGTCATTCTACTATGGCCCCCCCGAACCAACTGGATGGGGAGACGAAGATGATGAGAAAGAACCTGATGAGGAGGAACCAGCCAGCATACCTTCTGAGAGGCATAAGGAAGAAGGTAACACTTGTCCCCCTCATAGTACTAATGTTATTGTAGCAGGCATTGAAGAGGAAGTACCGGAGATGGAGTACCCTGCCCTGCGAAAATTAGCCGAAAGGCTATCTGAGAGGTTGTACACAAGTACACTAACCTCGACAACATCTACGAGCGGGCCGTACATGCCCCCCACATATGCTTCAATGGAACCAGGACCCCCAGGTTACCCACCATCGCCCAACACAACTCCAGCAATATCCAGAACAACAACGGAGTCGGGGCAGCGGAACCAAGGAAGTTTCCGAAGAGGCTTCAGCAATGAAATGTGGACCCTACCGTCCGCACAGCAGAATCAAGGAGCCCTCTTGATAATACCCGAACAGCTCGGGCTATTTGAGGAAACATTTGCAAGATGGGAAACCATCACGAGGAACCATGTTGCCGCGCAAGGATTCACTGATGCGCGAGATAAGATTGAATACATGGAAAACCTCCTAGGGAAAATAGCCAGGCTTGCATGGGTGCAATGGCGTATGCTATATGGCGCAGAATACCAAGCCATTATTGCAGCCGGAGGTGGAAGGGATGGCACTCAAAACATCTTTTCCCAGATGAGAAGGGTGTTCTCATTGGAGGATCCAGCCCAAGGTTCAACCTTAGCTCAAGACACGGCATACCGGGACTTGGAAAGACTTTCATGTACAAACATGAAAGATATCCTTTTATACATGAATGACTACCTCAGGTTAGCTACCAAAACCGGAATGTTGTTTATAGGCACGGAGCTATCTGAGAAGTTCTGGTTAAAAATATCGGGAGACATTGGTCAAAGAATGAAGGCGGCCTTCGATCAGAGGTATCCTGGAGTAAACATCGGGGTGATACCCAGGATACTATTCGCCTACAAATACCTGGAGGAGGAATGCAAAGACGCCGCATTCAAAAGATCCCTCAAGGATCTTTCCTTCTGCAGCAAGATCCCGATCCCAGGCTACTACACCACAGAAAAGAAGTACGGGGTCAGAAAGGCGAAGACATACAAAGGAAAGCCGCACGACACCCACGTGCGCATTGAGAGAAGGAAGCACCTTATGCGCAACAAGCGCTGCAAGTGTTACCTCTGCGGAGACATGGGGCATTTCGCCAGAGAATGCCCCAATGACAGAAAGAATGTAAAAAGGGTTGCCATCTTCGAGCAACTAAATGTTCCAGATAATTATGACTTTATATCTGTGTAGGAAGGAGAGGACCAGAGTGATGCAATATACAGCATCTCAGAAGGAGAGGATCCTCAGAACCTCCACAACTCCCTCCGCCCACTGATACAAAATGAAGTCATATATGTTTTACAGGACCTCGAAGAAGGATGCCAACCTCAAAAGGAAGGGTGCACTAGGCATAACAACGGGCCAAGTTCCATTACCCCAACAATAAGTACTTTTCCCCTGGCACAAGAGGAGTACCCAGCAAAGCCCGTAGGAGAGGCGGTTCTAACCTCCGGAAGGGGCCCAGAGGAGAAACTACACTACCTCGCATTCAGGCTAGATGGAAGAACGTACCATCTTCATGACGAGGTACTACTAGCGCCCGAATCGATATATGAACATCCCTATGTAATTATTTTCAAGGGGATTTTCCAAGACAAAGGAGGACAGGTGTCCCTCATAGGACAATGGCTATACCGCCCAAAAGAAGCACTCACTGAAGATGGGAGTCCAAGAGAATCCAGGGATACAAGGAAACTTTTCTATAGTTTCCATACTGAGGTAGTCCCTGCAGAAAGCGTCATGCACAACTATGTGGTTCACTACATCCCGCAGGGTGAGCTAGTACCAAGGCGTACAGAGTACCCGGGATTCATCATACAAGAGCTCTACGACCACACCAACAGAATTCTCAAGGACATAGCATGTGCAGACTATGACAAGGAGCAGCAATCTGAAACTAAGCTGCTTATCAAGAAAACAAGGGAGCACCTAACAGGCTCCATGCATTCCAGGTGGCCATGGGCATGCACCATAGCACCCACAGCCGGACGACGGTGGGCACCGACACCAACGCAACTGCGGATACTCAACAGCCTTTTCTGTCAAAGCGACAGGCCCCCTAGAAAGAAGCAAACACAGGACCTGACTTGGGCGCTAAGACTATGTGGACCAATCTCGGAAGCCAACATCCACAAATGGTTCATGAACAAGAGAGCGCGAGTCAAGCAGACGCAGGCAATACCTACCATTGTCCCGTAGCAGGCGGAGCGTGGTGGGAAGTATAGTAGCTAATACAGAAAAGTAGAATCCTGTTGTACAGTACAGTAGTAGCTAGAGCTACGGAATAAGAAGTCAAAGCCTAGCAAGAGGACGAGCCTAGCCAAAGGACAAGCTACCAGCCTATGAAAGCGACGTCGTTTGGAGTCTTCTGTAAAGGCTATGCCTTAGGATATAAAGGCTACGCCTTAGGATAAGATATCTTTTGGAGTCTTTTGTAAAGGCTACACCTTAGGATAAGAAGGCTATGCCTAGGACAAGACTTCCGTTGGAGTCTTATGTAAAGGCTATAGGCCTACTCTAGTATAGGTAACTATTATGCTGATGTAAGCGCTTAGCTCATACCACCAGCTGATGTGAGCGCTTACATCATCGTGTCCTCTATATAAGGGGCACGCCTCCATTGTAAATGATCATCCAAGTATCCAAGTATTGTAAGCAATCGAAGTATCGTGTGAATTTAGCAATAAGAATCCGAGAGTTTCTCCATATCTTCTCCTTATTTCTTGTTGCTACTTTCGTTCTTGAAAAGAGCTTCTGAGACCTTGAACACTTCAGCGAGCATCGCCGGCGTTAGGAAGGTCGATTTCGGAGTACCCAGCAGAGCCCGTAGGAGAGGCGGTCCTAACCTCCGGAAGGGGCCCAGAGGAGAAGTACTTGTTGTTGGCGTAATGGAGCTTTGCCCGTTGGTATGCCTTGTGCACTCTTCCTTCTGCGGTTGGCATCCTTCTTTGGGTTCCTGCAGAACACATATGACTTTATTTTGTATGAGTGGGCGGAGGGAGTTGTGGAGGTTCTGAGGATCCTCTCCTTCTGAGATGCTGTCTATTGCATCACTCTAGTTCTCTCCTTCCTGCACAAATATTGAGTCATAATTTTCTGGAATATTTGGTTGCTCGAAGATAGCAACCCTCTTTTCGTTCTTTCTATCATTCGAGGCCTCCTCATCTCTTGGGTGGTAGCAGGATCTTCTTGGCGTTACTGGTTGAAATTTTTGGAGGGAGGACTCCCTACTGAGCCCTGATTGCTGCATATCAATATTCTCTTCTTCCTCCAGCTCTTCTATGGCGACGGCCATCGATGCTAGCTCCATTTTGAAGTTGTAAGTGTAGGGGATCTTGAAGTTGTTATCCCCTAGGAGGTTTTCCATGTATTCAATCTTGTCTTGCACATCAGTGAATCCCTGCGCAGCAACCTGGTTCCTCGTGATGGTTTCCCTTCTTGCAAAAGTCTCCTCAAATAGCCCGAGCTGTTCGGGTTTTATCAAGAGGGCTCCTTTATTCTGCTGTGCGGATGGTAGGGTCCACATTTTATTGAGGAAGCCTCTTTGAAAACTTCCTTGGTTTCGCTGCCCAGACTCCCTTATTGTTCTAGGTATTGCTGGAGTCGTGTTGGCCGCTGGCGGGTAACCTGGTGGTCCTGGTTCCATTGAAGCATCTATGGGGGGCATGTATGGCCCGTTCGGAGATGTTGCCGAGGTTAATGTACTTGTGTACAACCTCTCAGATAGCCTTTCGGCTAGTTTTTGCAGGGCAGGGTACTCCATCTCCGGTACTTCCTCTTCGATGCCTGCTGCAATAGTAGCACTATGAGGCAGCCAAGTGTTACCTTCTTCCTCATGCCTTTCAGAAGGTATGCTAGCTGGTTCTTCCTCATCAGGCTCTTTCTCGTTATCTTCGTCTCCCCATCTAGTTGGTTCGGGCTTTGGTTGAGCCTCTCCTTCAGCTGTTGTCTTGCAGACACTTTCCTGTGGTAGGATACTGGTGTATTCCAGTTCCTCGCTTGCTTCTGCTTCCTTTTCTTTAAGCTTCTCAGAGTCTTTTTGTAGGCTTGCGCCTAGCTCTAATGCCTTGACTGTTCCTTTGTTGTAGCCCACCTCCTTCTTCAGCCGTTCAATTTCCCCTTCACACCTTTCTTGCATCAGCCTCTGGTTGTGGAATGGTTCTGGTGGAGCTGGTGTAACTGGGACCGCTGTTTTAAAGTAACAGGGTCCACATAGGTTACAGGCAGTAACCTTGCATTTGGGGCAATGAATCCTTGCCCGCTGCATTGTTTGGATCTTGCAGCACACGCACTTTCCTTCCCGTGGCTGCACGAAGTCATTATGCTGCCAAGAATGAGAACATTTTCCTTGGAAGTAAGGCAGCGTTACCTGAGGGCGATACCCTCCTTCTAGTTCTCCCAGAACACAAACTGCTTTCTCCTGCTCAGGTGGGTCGAGGGAGCTGTGCAGACTTTGGGTTGATAAAGAGGAGTGACGGTCCTTTTTGCATTGTGCTTCTTGAAGTTCTTGAAGATACTGCGCATTAAAAGGGATCTCTTCATAGTTGGTGTTGTAAGAAGGCCTGTAATAAGAATAGGTTAGAGGGTAACTGTCTCCTCTAGGGAAGTACTCCTCCTCCAGAGCCTCGTTCTCATAATGTTGTTGGTAGCTTTGCTGGTCCTGATAACACCAATTGTAGTAGTCTTCCCGTGGGGTAGGCAGGTAGTAAGCCCTCAGCCTTCAACCTTTTGCACTTCCTCAGCAAGTATCTGATATGGATCTCGAAAGACCGTTAGTTTGCCTCGTGCCTCCTTAGGCCTTCGCGTGCGCCTCTCATGCTGTTGGAGAAGCTTGTCCAGCTGTTCAAGGCTGTCGCCTGGTTCTCTTCACTGGGGTTGTTGCCTGAATGCCTCAAGTACTAGTTCTCGGGCCTCCTGTTTTGAAAGGGGCCTGCTGTCTAGGACTGCAGTTGTTAAAGTCTTCAGAGAAATCTCGAGCCTCGAGATCTCTTGTGTGCAAGCTTGATGTAGTTCGAAGAGTTATTTTAAGTTAACTCTTGATGCAATACAGGTTTTGTCGTAAATAACAGACAAATTGTGAGCTAGTTGGTTGGTGGAAACTTTTGTTACTAAAGCAAGCTCAAGATACTCAAGGCTAGAGGTTCGGGAACGTTCATACCCCTCCTGAATGGATTTTTCCAATGCTTCAGACATATGGGCTAAAAGTTCACAGTTACCACAATTTCCCAAGGATAAATTCCAGTATTAGGTTAAACATGGCAATTCCTTACTAGATTAAAGCAATGCTTCAGGATCATACAGGTGTGCCCTTGAGCTTACTCACGGCCACTCGCCTTCACTGCCAAGTTAGGACCTGTCCTTTTTCCATAGGCATAACTATTCACCCAGTCAGTAAAAACCATGCTTAATTCTAATCCGTAACATACCACAAAGGAAAAGATAGCACTTATGAATTCTTAACACAAAATCTGAACACAGTAGTGTAAATCAGGATTTGGGTAATTACGACCCTTACCTCGCACTCTTGGCACCTTGACCTCTTGGGGGTTCTACTCCGCCATATCTTTAGCTAGCTCTGATACCATGAAATCGACCTTCCTAACGCCGGCAATGCTCGCCGAACTGTTCAAGGTCTCGGAAGCACTTCTCAAGAAAGAAAGTAGCAATAAGAAATAAGGAGAAGATATGGAGAAACTCTCGGATTCTTATTGCTGTTTCTCAAGTTTCTGCGATTTCTAAGATTTCTAAGATGATCATTTACAATGGAGGCGTGCCCCTTATATAGAGGGAACGGTGATGTAAGCGCTCACATCAGCTGGTGGTATGAGCTAGGCGCTTACATCAGCATAATAGTATCCTATACTAGAGTAGGCCTATAGCCTTTACATAAGACTCCAAGGGAAGTCTTGTCCTAGGCGTAGCCTTTATATCCTAAGGCGTAGCCTTTTCAGAAGACTCCAAAAGAGATCTTATCCTAAGGCGTAGCCTTCATATCCTAAGGCATAGCCTTTACAGAAGACTCCAAAAGACGTCGTTGTCATAGGCTGGTAGCTTGTCCTTTGGCTAGGCTCGGCCTCTTGCTAGGATTTGACTTCTTATTTCGTAGCTCTAGCTGCTACTGTACTGTACAACAGGATTCTACTTTCCTGTATTAGCTACTATACTAAGTCGACCTTCCTAACGCCGGTGATGCTCGCCAAAGTGTTCAAGGTCTCGGAAGCTCTTTTCAAGAATGAAAGTAGCAACAAGAAATAAGGAGAAGATATGGAGAAACTCTCGGATTCTTATTGCTAAATTCACATGATACTTCGATTGCTTATAATACTTGGATACTTGGATGATCATTTACAATGGAGGCGTGCCCCTTATATAGAGGGCACGATGCTGTAAGCGCTCACATCAGCTGGTGGTATGAGCTAAGTGCTTACATCAGCATAATAGTTACCTATACTAGAGTAGACCTATAGCCTTTACATAAGACTCCAAGGGAAGTCTTGTGCTAGGCATAGCCTTCTTATCCTAAGGCGTAGCCTTTACAAAAGACTCCAAAAGATATCTTATCCTAAGGCGTAGCCTTTATATCCTAAGGCATAGCCTTTACAGAAGACTCCAAACGACTTCGCTTTCAAAGGCTGGTAGCTTATCCTTTGGCTAGGCTCATCCTCTTGCTAGGCTTTGACTTCTTATTCCGTAGCTCTAGCTACTACTGTACTGTACAACAGGATTCTACTTTCCTGTATTAGCTACTATACTTCCCACCACGCTCCGCCTGCTACGGGACAATGGTAGGTATTGCCTGCGTCTGCTTGACTCATGCTCTCTTGTTCATGAACCATTTGTGGATGTTGGCTTCCGAGATTGGTCCATGTAGTCTTAGCACCCAAGTCAGGTCCTGTGTTTGCTTCTTTCTAGGGGGCCTGTCGCTTTGACGAAAAAGGCTGTTGAGTATCCGCAGTTGAGTTGGTGTCGGTGCCCACCGTCGTCCGGCTGTGGGTGCTATGGTGCATGCCCTTGGCCACCTGGATTGCATGGAGCCTGTTAGGTGCTCCCTTGTTTTCTTGATAAGCAGCTTAATTTCAGATCGCTGCTCCTTGTCATAGTCTGCACATGCTATGTCCTTGAGAATTCTGTTGGTGTGGTCGTAGAGCTCTTGTATGATGAATCCCGGGTACTCTGTACGCCTTGGTACTAGCTCACCCTGCGGGATATAGTAAACCACACAGTTGTGCATGACGCTTTCTGCAGGGACTACCTCAGTATGGAAACTATAGAAAAGTTTTCTTGTATCCCTGGATGCTTTTGGACTCCCATCTTCAGTGAGTGCTTCTTTTCTTGTATCCCTGGATGCTTTCTGCAGGGACACCTCGTCATGAAGATGGTAGGTTCTTCCATCTAGCCTGAATGCAAGGTAGTGTAGTTTCTCCTCTGGGCCCCTTCCGGAGGTTAGAACCGCCTCTCCTACGGGCTTTGCTGGGTACTCCTCTTGTGCCAGGGGAGAAGTACTTGTTGTTGGGGTAATGGAACTTGGCCCGTTGTTATGCCTAGTGCACCCTTCCTTTTGAGGTTGGCATCCTTCTTCGAGTTCCTGTAAAACATATATGACTTCATTTTGTATGAGTGGGCGGAGGGAGTTGTGGAGGTTCTGAGGATCCTCTCCTTCTGAGATGCTGTATATTGCATCACTCTGGTCCTCTCCTTCTTGCACAGATATTAAGTCATAATTATCTGGAACATGTAGTTGCTCGAAGATGGCAACCCTTTTTACATTCTTTCTGTCATTGGGGCATTCTCTGGCGAAATTCCCCATGTCTCCACAGTGGTAACACTTGCAGCGCCTGTTGCGCATAAGGTGCTTCCTTCTCTCAATGCGCACGTGGGTGTCGTGCGGCTTTCCTTTGTATGTCTTTGCCTTTCTGACCCCATACGTCTTTTCTATGGTGTAGTAGCCTGGGATCGGGATCTTGCTACAGAAGGAAAGATCCTTGAGGGATCTTTTGAATGCGGCGTCTTTGCATTCCTCCTCCAGGTATTTGTAGGCAAATAGTATCCTGGGTATCACCCCGATGTTTACTCCAGGATACCTCTGATCGAAGGCCGCCTTCATTCTTCGGCCAATGTCTCCCGGCATTTTTAACCAGAACTTCTCAGATAGCTCCGTGCCTATAAACAACCTTCCAGTTTTGGTAGCTAACCTGAGGTAGTCATTCATGTATAAAATGTTTTCTTTCATGTTTGTACATGAAAGTCTTTCCAAGTCCCGGTATGCCGTGTCTTGAGCGAAGGTTGAACCTTGGGCTGGATCCTCCAATGAGAAGACCCTTCTCATCTGGGAAAGGATGTTTTGAGTGCCATCCCTTCCTCCTCCGGCTGCAATAATGGCTTGGTATTCAACGCCATATAGCATACGCCATTGCACCCATGCAAGCCTGGCTGTTTCCCCTAGGAGGTTATCCATGTAATCAATCTTGTCTCGCGTATACCAGTTGACTGCCTTTTGCTAGGTCCACCTCCATCGTGGCCAGTAGTGCTTTGTTTCCTTCCCATCGGTGGTCACGGAAGACGACCAGAGCCATTGTACCAACCTCCTGTCGGTATAGGATCTGGAGTCGAAGTTGCAGCACATCAAGGTGTATGTACTGCATCTCTCTTTGCCATAGTTGATGGTAGCTTTCCTCCTGTATGAATGGGAGGTCTACCTGGTCATTGTCGACACAGAGGATTGCCTCTTCTGACCAGTGTGTGTACTTTCGATGGTGCACGTCGTCCTTCCGGGAGTGGTACAGAACCTCCGCTAGGACTATGGCAACTCTCTCCAGCATTGATAGTTTTAGTTGTACTTGAGGATCGATCCGCTGTTCTAGTGTGTCTTGCGGGGTGTTTCTTCCCATCAGGAGTCTACCCATTGTCCTGGTTGTTTGTTGAGCCGTATGAAGGTGTCTGTGGCTCCTTCGGTATCCCCGAATCTGATCTTCGCACATTGGAGATGGTGCTGGGATAGGTAGCTCTTTGTAAACCAACTGGGTGTTGGCTCCTGGGGCCATCGCCTCCAAGCTTTTGAACTTCCTCAGCTAGTATCTGGTAAGGATCCCGAAAGACCCTTAGTTTGCCTCGCGCCTCCTGAGGCCTTTGCATGCGCCTCTCGTGCTGTTGGAGAAGCTTGTCCAGCCATTCAAGGCTGTCGCCTGGTTCTCTTTGCTGGGGTTGTTGCCTGAACACCTCAAGTACTAGTCCTCGGGCCTCTTGTTTTGAAAGGGGCCTGCTGTCTAGGACTGCAGTTGTTAAAGTCTTCAGAGAAATCTCGAGCCTCGAGATCTCTTGTGTGCAAGCTTGATGTAGTTCGAAGAGTTATTTTAAGTTAACTCTTGATGCAATACAGGTTTTGTCGTAAATAATAGACAAATTGTGAGCTAGTTGGTTGGTGGAAACTTTTGTTACTAAAGCAAGCTCAAGATACTCAAGGCTAGAGGTTCGGGAACGTTCATACCCCTCCTGAATGGATTTTTCCAATGCTTCAGACATATGGGCTAAAAGTTCACAGTTACCACAATTTCCCAAGGATAAATTCCAGTATTAGGTTAAACATGGCAATTCCTTACTAGATTAAAGCAATGCTTCAGGATCATACAGGTGTGCCCTTGGGCTTACTCACAGCCACTTGCCTTCACTGCCAAGTTAGGACCTGTCCTTTTTCCTTAGGCAAAACTCTTCACCCAGTCAGTAAAAAACCATGCTTAATTCTAATCCGTAACATAACACAAAGGAAAAGATAGCACTTATGAAATCTTAAGACAAAATCTGAACACAGTAGTGTAAATCAGGATTTAGGTCATTAGGACCCTTACCTCGCACTCTTGGCACCTTGACCTCTTAGGGGTTCTACACCACCATATCTTTAGCTAGCTCTGATACCATGAAGTCGACCTTCCTAACGCCGGCGATGCTCGCCGAAGTGTTCAAGGTCTCGGAAGCTCTTTTCAAGAACGAAAGTAGCAACAAGAAATAAGGAGAAGATATGGAGAAACTCTCGGATTCTTATTGCTAAATTCACACGATACTTCGATTGCTTACAATACTTGGATACTTGGATTATTTTTCGATGATCATTTACAATGGAGGCGTGCCCCTTATATAGAGGGCACGGTGATGTAAGCGCTCACATCAGCTGGTGGTATGAGCTAAGCGCTTACATCAGCATAATAGTTACCTATACTAGAGTAGGCCTATAGCCTTTACATAAGACTCCAAGGGAAGTCTTGTCCTAGGCATAGCCTTCTTATCCTAAGGCGTAGCCTTTACAAAAGACTCCAAAAGAGATCTTATCCTAAGGCGTAGCCTTTATATCCTAAGGCATAGCCTTTACAGAAGACTCCAAACGACGTCGCTTTCATAGGCTGGTAGCTTGTCCTTTGGCTAGGCTCGTCCTCTTGCTAGGCTTTGACTTCTTATTCCGTAGCTCTAGCTACTACTGTACTGTACAATAGGATTCTACTTTCCTGTATTAGCTACTATACTTCCTGAAATCGACCTTCCTAACGCCGGCGATGCTCGCCAAACTGTTCGAGGTCTCGGAAGCTCTTTTCAAGAACGAAAGTAGCAACAAGAAATAAGGAGAAGATATGGAGAAACTCTCAGATTCTTATTGCTATTTCACACGATTGATTACAATACTTGGATAGTTGGATGATCATTTACAATGGAGCCGTGCCCCTTATATAGAGGGCACGATGATGTAAGCGCTCACATCAGCTGGTGGTATGAGCTAAGCGCTTACATCAGCATAATAGTTACCTATACTAGAGTAGGCCTATAGCCTTTACATAAGACTCCAAGGGAAGTCTTGTGCTGGCATAGCCTTCTTATCTTAAGGCGTAGCCTTTACAAAAGACTCCAAAAGATATCTTATCCTAAGGCATAGCCTTTATACCCTAAGGCATAGCCTTTACAGAAGACTCTAAACGACGTCGCTTTCATAGGCTGGTAGCTTGTCCTTTGGCTAGGCTCGTCCTCTTGCTAGGCTTTGACTTCTTATTCCATAGCTCTAGCTACTACTGTACTGTACAACAGGATTCTACTTTCCTGTATTAGCTACTATACTTCCCACCACGCTCCGCCTGCTAGGGGACAATGGTAGGTATTGCCTGCGTCTGCTTGACTCGCGTTCTCTTGTTAATGAACCATTTGTGGATGTTGGCTTCCGAGATTGGTCCATGTAGTCTTAGCGCCCAAGTCAGGTCCTGTGTTTGCTTCTTTCTAGGGGGCCTGTCGCTTTGACGAAAAAGGCTGTTGAGTATCTGCAGTTGCGTTGGTGTTGGTGAACACCGTCGTCCGGCTGTGGGTGCTATGGTGCATGCCCTTGGCCACCTTGATTGCATGGAGACTGTTAGGTGCTCCCTTGTTTTCTTGATATGCTGCTTAATTTCAGATTGCTGCTCCTTGTCATAGTCTGCACATGCTATGTCCTTGAAAATTCTGTTGGTGTGGTCGTAGAGCTCTTGTATGATGAATCCCGGGTACTCTGTACGCCTTGGTACTAGCTCACCCTACGGGATGTAGTGAACCACACAGTTGTGCATGACGCTTTTTGCAGGGACTACCTCAGTATGGAAACTATAGAAAAGTTTCCTTGTATCCCTGGATGCTTTTGGACTCCCATCTTCAGTGAGTGCTTCTTTTGGGGGGTATAGCCATTGTCCTATGAGGGACACCTGTCCTCCTTTGTCTTGGAAAATCCCCTTGATAATAATTACATAGGGATGTTCATATATCGATTCGGGCGCTAGTAGTACCTCGTCATGAAGATGGTAGGTTCTTCCATCTAGCCTGAATGCGAGGTAGTGTAGTTTCTCCTCTGGGCCCCTTCCGGAGGTTAGAACCGCCTCTCCTACGGGCTTTGCTGGGTACTCCTCTTGTGCCAGGGGAGAAGTACTTGTTGTTGGGGCAATGGAACTTGGCCCGTTGTTATGCCTAGTGCACCCTTCCTTTTGCGGTTGGCATCCTTCTTCGAGTTCCTATAAAACATTTATGACTTCATATTGTATGAGTGGGCAGAGGGAGTTGTGGAGGTTCTGAGGATCCTCTCCTTCTGAGATGCTGTATATTGCATCACTCTGGTCCTCTCCTTCCTGCACAGATATTAAGTCATAATTATCTGGAACATTTAGTTGCTTGAAGATGGCAACCCTTTTTACATTCTTTTTGTCATTGGGGCATTCTCTGGCGAAATGCCCCATGTCTCCGCAGAGGTAACACTTGCAGCGTCTGTTGCGCATAAAGTGCTTCCTTCTCTCAATGCGCACGTGGGTGTCATGCTGCTTTCCTTTGTATGTCTTCGCCTTTCTGACCCCGTACTCCTTTTCTGTGGTGTAGTAGCCTGGGATCGGGATCTTGCTGCAGAAGGAAAGATCCTTGAGGGATCTTTTAAATGCGACGTCTTTACATTCCTCCTCCAGGTATTTGTAGGAGAATAGTATCCTGGGTATCACCCCGATGTTTACTCCAGGATACCTCTGATCGAAGGCCGCCTTCATTCTTTGGCCAATGTCTCCCAACATATTTAACCAGAACTTCTCAGATAGCTCCGTGCCTATAAACAACCTTCTGGTTTTGGTAGCTAACCTGAAGTAGTCATTCATGTATAAAAGGATATCTTTCATGTTTGTACATGAAAGTCTTTCCAAGTCCCGGTATGCCGTGTCTTGAGCCAAGGTTGAACCTTGGGCTGGATCCACCAATGAGAAGACCCTTCTCATCTGGGAAAGGATGTTTTGAGTGCCATCCCTTCCTCCTCTGGCTGCAATAATGGCTTGGTATTCTGCGCCATAGAGCATACGCCATTGCACCCATGCAAGCCTGGCTGTTTCCCCTAGGAGGTTTTCCATGTATTCAATCTTGCCTCGCGCATCAGTGAATCCTTGCGTGGCAACATGGTTCCTTGTGATGGTTTCCCATCTTGCAAATGTTTCCTCAAATAGCCCGAGCTGTTCGGGTATTATCAAGATGGCTCCTTCGTTCTGCTGTGCGGACGGTAGGGTTCATATTTCATTGCTGAAGCCTCTTCGGAAACTCCCTTGGTTCTGCTGCCCAGACTCCGTTGTTGTTCTGAATATTGCTGGAGTAGTGTTGGCCGCTGGTGGGTAACCTGGGGGTCCTGGTTCCATTGAAGCATCTGTGGGGGGCATGTACGGCCCGCTCGGAGATGTTGCCGAGGTTAGTGTACTTGTGTACAACCTCTCAGATAGCCTTTCGGCTAGTTTTCGCAGGGCAGTGTACTCCATCTCCGGTACTTCCTCTTCAATGCCTGCTGCAATAACACTAGCACCATGAGGGGGACAAGTGTTACCTTCTTCCTCATGCCTCTCAGAAGGTATGCTGGCTGGTTCCTCCTCATCAGGCTCTTTCTTGTCATCTACGTCTCCCCATCCAGTTGGTTCGGGGGGGCCATAGTAGAACGACTCCCGGGGAGTGTATTTGACATAGTGGTCGTACTTCCCACTAGTCTCCCCTAGTGTGTCCCAGACTTCATCTGGTTGTTGGGAAAGGACGTCCCTTCTGCCTTCAGGAGGATCTTCGTCCTCGTCGGGATATACATCCCACTTTGGAGCTCTGATTGGGTATTCCATCTCTCCTTCTCCTTCAGGGAACCCCTCTTTGCAGAGCTGATGAAAGTAACTTTCATCGTCACTTTCATCTTCAGCTTCTTCCTCTTCCTCCAGCAGGATGGCAATTATATGAGGAGTTCTGAGCTCCTCTTCATCATTCAATGCCTCCTCATCTCTTGGGAGGTAGCAGGATCTTCTTGGCGTTACTGCCAGCTTGTAGCTTCCGAAACGCAGAGAGATACTCCCATCAAGGATGCTCCTGCTCGTGACCTCCTCAGGTTGAGTTGGTGCGGAGAGCTTCGTTGGCCGGACAGTCTAGCTGCGCCCTTGTAGCGCCTCTGCTGAGTACCTACGTCCTGGGAGGGTGTGTACTCGGTGGCTTTCTAGGTAGTCGACGACTCCTTGAATTTTGTAGGCAAAGCCTACGTTTGGGGTATTCGAGAGCCTTCCTACCATGCCTCTAGTGATTAATAAATTGGACTCACCACTTTGCCAGTTCTCGTATCCTTTAGTTAGGATAGAGACTTGTACGTGCTTGTAGAAGTCCTTGACAGTCATCATGATGTC
Source organism: Trichopus zeylanicus subsp. travancoricus (assembly GCA_005019695.1). Taxonomy (NCBI): domain Eukaryota; kingdom Viridiplantae; phylum Streptophyta; class Magnoliopsida; order Dioscoreales; family Dioscoreaceae; genus Trichopus; species Trichopus zeylanicus. The sequence continues at coordinate 4,255 of RXID01016237.1, read as the reverse complement.
TGGTATAACGTATACCAGCTGACTGCCTTTTGCTAGGTCCACCTCCATCGTGGCCAGTAGTGCTTTGTTTCCTTCCCACCGGTTGTCGCGGAAGACGACCAGAGCCAATATACCAACCTCTTGTCGGTGTAGGATCTGGAGTCCAAGTTGCAGCACACCGAGGTGTATGTACTGCATCCCGCTTTGCCGTAGTTGATGGTAGCTTTCCTCCTGTATGAATGGGAGGTCTACCTGGTCACTGTCGACATAGAGGATTGCCTCCTCCAATCTATGTGTGTACACCCGATGGTGCACGTCGTCCTTCCGGGAGTGGTACAGAACCTCCGCTGGAACTATGGCAGCTCTCTCCTGCATTGATAGTTTTAATTGTACCTGAGGATCGATCTGCTGCTCTAGTGTGTCTTGCGGGGTGTTTCTTCCCATCAGGAGTCTACCCATTCTCCTGGTTGTTTGTTGAGCCGTATGAAGGTGCCTGTGGCTCCTCCGGTATCCCCGAATCTGATCTTCACACATCGGAGATGGTGCTGGGATAGGTAGTTCTTTGTAAACCAAGTAGACCTCCCATTCATACAGGAGGAAAGCTCCCATTCATACAGGAGGAAAGCTACCATCCGTAGTAGACCTGTCCTTTTTCCTTACACAAAGCTCTTCACCTAGTCAGTAAAAACCATGCTTAATTCTATTTCGTAACATACCACAAAGGAAAAGATAGCACTTATGAAATCTTAACACAAAATATGAACACAGTAGTGAAGATCAGGATTTAGGTAATTACGACCCTTACCTCGCACTCTTGGCACCTTGACCTCTTGGGGGTTCTACTCCGCCATATCTTTAGCTTGCTCTGATACCATGAAATCGACCTTCCTAACGTCGGCGATGCTCGCCGAACTGTTCGAGGTCTTGGAAGCTCTTTTCAAGAACGAAAGTAGCAACGAGAAATAAGGAGGAGATTTGGAGAAACTCTCGGATTCTTATTGCTATTTCACACGATTGCTTACAATACTTGGATACTTGGATGATCATTTACAATGGAGGCGTGCCCCTTATATAGAGGGCACGATGATGTAAGCGCTCACATCAGCTGGTGGTATGAGCTAAGCGCTTACATCAACATAATAGTTACCTATACTAGAGTAGGCCTATAGCCTTTACATAAGACTCCAAGGGAAGTCTTGTCCTAGGCATAGCCTTCTTATCCTAAGGCGTAGCCTTTACAAAAGACTCCAAAAGATATCTTATCCTAAGGCGTAGCCTTTATATCCTAAGGCATAGCCTTTACAGAAGACTCCAAACGACGTCGCTTTCTTAGGCTGGTAGCTTGTCCTTTAGCTAGGCTCGTCCTCTTGCTAGGCTTTGACTTCTTATTCCGTAGCTCTAGCTACTACTGTACTGTACAACAGGATTCTACCAGGCCTCGCGTTTAGGCTAGATGGAGAAACCTACCATCTTCATGATGACGTACTACTGGCACCCGAATCGATATATGAACATCCCTATGTAATTATTATGAAGGGGATTTTCCAAAACAAAGGAAGACAGATGTCCCTCACAGGACAATGGCTTTACCGCCCAAAAGAAGCACTCACGGAAGATGGGAGTCCAAGAGAATCCAGGGATGCAAGGAAACTTTTCTATAGTTTCCATACTGAGGTAGTCCCTGCAGAAAGCGTCATGCACAATTGTGTGGTTCACCACATCCCACAGGGTTAGCAAGTACCAAGGCGTACAGAGTACCCGGGATTCATCATACAAGAACTCTACGACCACACCAACAGAATTCTCAAGGACATAGCATGTGCAGACTATGACAAGGAGCAGCAATCCGAAATTAAGCTACTTATCAAGAAAACAAGGGAGCATCTGACAGGCTCCATGCAACTCAAATGGCCAAGGGCATGCAACACAGAACCCACAGCCGGACGACGGTGGGCACCGACACCAACGCAGCTGTGGATGCTCAACAGTCTCTTCCGTCAAAGAACCAGGCCCCCTAGAAAGAAGCAAACACTGGACCTGACTTGGGTGCTAAGACTACATGGACCAATCTCTGAAGACAACATCCACAAATGGTTCATCAACAAGAGAGCGCGAGTCAAGGAGAAGCAGGCAATCCCTACCACTGTCCCGTAGCAGACGAAGCGTGGTGGGGAGTATAGCTACCACTATCCCGTAGCAGGCGGAGAGTGGTGGGAAGTATAGTAGGTAATACAGGAAAGTAGAATCGTGTTGTATAGTACAGTAGCAGCTAGAGCTACGAAATAAGAAGTCAAAGCCTAGCAAGAGGACGAGCCTAGCCAAAGGACGAGCTACCAGCCTATGACAGCGACGTCTTTTGGAGTCTTCTGTAAAGGCTATGCCTTAGGATATAAAGGCTACGCCTTAGGATAAGATCTCATTTGGAGTCTTCTGTAAAGGCTACGCCTTAGGATATAAAGGCTACACCTAGGACAAGATTTCCCTTGGAGTCTTATGTAAAGGCTACAGGCCTACTCTAGTATAGGTTACTATTATGCTGATGTAAGCGCTTAGCTCATACCACCAGCTGATGTGAGCGCTTACATCACCGTGCCCTCTATATAAGGGGCACGCCTCCATTGTAAATGATCATCTTAGAAATCTTAGAAATCACAGAAACTTGAGAAACAGCAATAAGAATCCGAGAGTTTCTCCATATCTTCTCCTTATTTCTTTTTGCTACTTTCTTTCTTGAAAAGAGCTTCCGAGACCTTGAATAGTTCGGCGAGCATCGTCGGCGTTAGGAAGGTCGATTTCAATAGTAGTAGTAGTAGTAGTAATAGTTGTAGCAGCAACAGTAGCAGTAGTATTAGTAGTAGTAGTAATAGTTGTAGCAGCAGCAGTAGCAGCAGTAGTTGTTGTAGTAGGAGTATTAGTAGCAATAGTAGTAGTAGTAACAGTAGTCATAGTAGAAGCAGTATTAGTAGCAATAATAGTAGTAGTAGTAGTTGGAACTGTAGCAGGAGTTGTATCGAGATAGTAGTAGTAGTAGTAGTAGTAGTAGCAGTAGCAGCAGTAGCAATAGTAGTAGTAATGCTACTAATAGTAGTAGTAGTAGTAGTAGTAGTAGTAGTAGTAGTAGTAGCAGCAGCAGTAGTAGCACTAGTAATGATATTAGTTGTAGTAGTAGCAGTAATAGTAATAGTTGTCATAGTAGCTACTGTAATAGCAGCAGGAGCAGTTGTAGTAGTAGTAGTACTAGTAGCTGTAGAAGCAACAGTAGTAGTTGCCGTAGACATGGTAGTAGTAGTAGCTGAAGCAATAGCACTAGCAGTTGTACCATAAGTAATAGTTGCAGAAGTAGTAGTGCCAGTAGTAGTAGTAGTAGTCGTAATAGTAGTAGTTGTTATAGTAGTAGTAGTAGTAGTAATATCAGTAGTGGTGGTTGTTGTGGTGGTGGTGGTAGTAGAAGTTGTAGTAGAAGTAATAACAGTAGCAGTAGTCGTAGAAGTAGTAATAGCAGTAGCAATAGAAATAATAGCAGTAGCAACAACAGAAATTGTAGTAGTAGGTGTGTTAGGAGTAATATTTGTTGTAGGAGTAGTAGTAGGAGTAGTAGTTGTAGTAGTAGGTGTAGTTGTAGCAGCAGCATTAGTAGTAGTAGAAGTAATAGGAGTAGTAGTAGGAGTAGTAGTAGGAGTAGTAGTAGTAGTAGTAGCAGTAGTAGTAGTTGTAGTAGTAGTAGTAGTAGTCGTCGTGATGGTAGTGGAAGTTGTAGTAGTAGTAGAAGTAGGAGTGTTAGCAGCAATAGTAGTATTAGGAGTCATAGTAGTAGTAATAGTCATAGTAGGTGGAGTTGTAGGAGTATTAGGATTTGTAACAGTATTAGTAGTGGCAGCAATAATAGTAGTCGTCAAAGTAGTAGTGGAAATAGGTGTAGGAGTAGGAGTAGCAGCAGGAGTAGTAGTAGTAATGTTAGTATTAGTAGTAGTAGTACAGGTATTAGTAGTAATAGTAGTAGTAGTAGTAGCATTTGTACTAGTACTAGAGGTAATTTTAGCAGTAGTAGTAGTTTCAGTACTATTTGTAGTTGTAGTGGTAGTAGTATTCGTAGTAGAAGTAGTAGTAGTAGTAGTAGTAGTAGTTGGAGCTACAGGAGTAGCAACAGTAATAGTAGTTATAGTAGTAGTAGAAGTTGTTGTAGTAGTAGTAGTAGTAGTACAAGTCGTGGCAGTAGTAGCAGTACTAGTAGTAGTAGTTGTTGTTGTGGTAGTACTTGGAGTCATTGTTGTTGTAG